>CM036755.1:5670493-5957993 GCA_020796225.1 Arion vulgaris
CACCTGAAGAGGTGGTGGTGAACGGCTCCATGATGATGTGCACACGGCTGGTAGTCTGGAGTTTGTTGTGGTTAAATTCTGTTCAAAAGTGTTATGTGTTAGGTTCGAAGTCTAAAAATGGTGCTCTGATCTCTTCTTGTAAGGTAGTTGATGTTGTCATTGCTTAACCCTTTGTATCCTGAATTATTTTATCTATAACTTTGTAACCATTTTATTTTTCTAAATGGTATATTTTAATACATATACAACTAAGATATGAGTCTGGGAAAAAACAAAAATTTTAACAATAATATTTTAGAATTTGTTTTTGGGACTTTAAAGTACCAACAGGAACCAACACATAATTGGTTATCTGCGCTTACTGTTTCGAAATAAACCTAAATCGACAGACCCAGCCCAAACACGGGTTATCTATAAAAAAACAAAAACAAAAAAACATATTATCATAAAAGGGGGACACATGTTGCAGAAGATATTGCTTTTGAAAATAAATAAATAAAGTTTAGTTTATAAATATTATAAATATTTATTTATAACATTTGGAGGCCCCCTGACGGCATCGCAAGACAGGTTCTCCGATGAAGCCCCCAGGGCAGTAGAGGTAGGGGAAGACCTAGGAACGTCTGGAGACGGAATGCAAGAGGGTGACGAGAGAGTGGAGATATCTGGAAATGATGGCCTTGGATAGGCGCGCTTGGAAGGCCTTGGTTATGGGCCTATGCTTCTCTAGTGGCGAGGGATGAAAAAGAAGAAGAAATATTTATTTGAAAAAATGAGACATTATGCTATCAGTGTCAAACCTGGACGCTGACATTAAACGATAGAAGAAAACTAGCCATCACAGAAATGAAATGTCCACGCAGAATACTGGGAGTAACAAGAAGAGACTGGTTGAGAAATGAAGACATCAGGAAAAAGTGGGTACAGCATCAGTACTGAACTTCATCAAGAAACAACAAATTAAATGGTTCGGCCACATAAGCAGATTACCAACAGACAGTGTGCCTCAAAGAGCAATGTTTCTTCCACACAGTGGGTACCAAACAAAAAACCGTCCATGCTAAATTTGAACCCCAGAAATAACAGACGGTTAAAACACTATTTATAAATTTGCCTTTGTTGATAATTTTTAGGTCATCCATCACATTGTGTTAAAATAAGAATACAGAAGGCAAGAGGAGCTTTCATTGCACTGGGAAACATTTGGAAGACCAAAGAAATCAAATCTAGAACAAAAATTTGGATATTTAACTCTAATGTTAAAGCAGTTCTACTGTATGGGACAGAAACATGGAGAACAAATAAAACAATAGCGCATAAATTGCAAACATTCATCAACTGGTGTCTGCGCAGAATAGAGGGAATAAGATGGTATGATTGGGTCACAAATGAGGAACTTATGGAGAGAACAAGACAGATTCCAGTGAACGAACAGGTTAAAAAGACGCTGGCGCTGGATAGGACACACTTTGCGAAAACCGGAGGGAATATAACAAGAAGGTTCCTTGCCTGGAACCCGCAGGGACAGCGAAAGAAGGGGAGGCTGAGAAATACATGAAGACGAGATTTGGAGGCGGAGATCAACAATATAAAGAAGAGCTGGAGGGAGCTGCAGGAGATAGCTAGAGATAGGAAGACTTGGCATGAGTTGGTTGAGGGCCTATGCCCCAACCGGGTAAAAAGGCAAAGAGAGAAAAGAGAGAGATCACATTGTGCATCCATTTTTGTCTTGATTTATTTGTTCTTTTCTCTGTCCATGAATTACCTCAATTTTCTCATTCTTATTTGCAACATCAGTCATTTTTCTTTGATGTCAAGTTATTTCTGTATAGATCGATTTGTTATATTCTCTGTCCATGATATACGAAGGCTTCTTTTGTAACACTTATATTCAAAAATATATATATGTCTACTGCCTTGCTAAATAATAGGTAGACAGATATATATATTCCATATTTTGAGAAGATTCATCATCAGGTGCCGTGCAGGCTGCTAGGCAATCATGGATCTCCACAAATATCTGTCTCTGGTGTTTGCTATCATCTCAGATGTTGACACACTACCGTTTAATGACGTCAGGCTATCCAACATTTTCTCTCTCTGTCTTCCTCTGTTTCATCTACACTCGATTTTACCAGTTGTCACAATGTGTTCTTAAGCCTCTCTTCCTCATCGTGTGTCCGAAAAATGACGACTGCCTCTAGTTTTCTCTGTGTCTTGACCACATTCAACACCTCAACATTAGTCATTTTAGCAGTTCATGGGATTCTCATCATTCTTCTGTAAAACAACATCTCTGTGGCCCTCAGAGATTTTTAGATCTGTTTGTTCATTGTCCATGACTCGCATCCGTATGAGAAGGTTAGAGAAACATATGGGCCTAACGCCATATTAACCAATACACCACAGGTATTGTCAAGAGTTCATTGTTGCATCCAAGTATTTATCAGTGTTTTCTAGCTCTGAGACGAACATATTTATATCCTTTTCTGTTCATTTTATTCTTTCTTTGAAACAGGCAGAAGAAGGGACACAGACATCAACATGGCTTCTCACAAATTCTAGCTCCAAAAACGGCGAGCATCAGAAGAAGAAGAAAGAGGAATATAAGAAGAAGAAGAAGGAGAAACCGTGGTCCAGTAAGTAGAACTAATTCTTTAATGCAGTGACGTCCAGCGTTTATATATAGTGGGGCGCATCTAACTAATGACTATGGAGGAGGGGGTGCCATGTGACAATCGGAATAATAATAAAATTTTAATAGTCTTCTTCTGGTCTTCTGTAGCCACACGGTTACATGGTTGTTGCCCGGTGTCGTGGTTTTCTAGTTGCTTCCGTGATAGTTATTTTTTATTTTTGACAGGATCCTGCTATGCCATCTGTCCATCATTGTCGTGGTCTTCCTCTCGTCTTCTTTCTTGATATTCTTTTGTAGCAGACTTTGTATACTGTGGAGTTTTGTTGCATTCTTATTAAGTGGACTAATCATTTTGTTTTTGTTTCGCAAAGTAATCCAAGCAAGGTTCTGTCCTAACCTTTTTCTTATGCTGATATTGGTGAATGTGCCTTTGTTGGTGCTGTTGGCAACTTTTCATACGCATCTATTTCACATTTAGGTATTTTTTGCGACTGTGCTTTGCTCATTGTCCATGTTTGGCTCCGGTAACACAGATTAGCATTAACATGGCAGTCAAACGACAACTGATAAACTGCATATTTATTCCAACTCGCTGTTATCAGTGCCAAACATGGCCCCTGACTAAGCACAAGAAAGAAAGATTACAACATGTGAAATGAGATGTCTACGAAAAGCTGTCAACGTTACAAGGAGAGATAAAGTGAGAAACGAGAATATCAGAAGCATCGTTGGTACTATACCATGCATACAGTACATCGAGAAGCAAAGAATCAAGTGGTTCGGTCATTTAATGAGAATGGAACCACATTTACTACCATCACGTGCCTATAATAATCGACACTCAGGGCGCAGAGCACGAAGCAGGCCAAGAACACGATGGATAGATAACATCTCAGAGTCCCTGTGAAAGCATGGGCTGACAACGTCAAGCGCAACACATCTGGCACAAGATAGAATACTAACTCTCCTCACGACGCTTCATGGCAAATGTGGTTAAGATAAGATAACATAGATTAGACATAAAGATGCTGTTGAAAGTATTAATAGTAATATTATTATTTTTCAAACTAATAACAATTGAAAAGTTAATCATGACTACAGTCGAACTTAAACAAAAATATTATACTGGCGAAAAAATCTCATCTCCACGCAGCGGCTGTGAAAAAAAGACCGCTGAAGTCTAGCAAAGTGGGTAGGTATCAATAGGGAGGCCATCCACACAATGTGGTGTTAGTGTATACGCCGCTGTGTGTAAGAGAAATGTAATAGCCGTCCATCGCAAGCGATGATGACAACAATCTCAGACGTGTACTGTTGCACCTCTCTGGTGTGTGCGGAGGTGACTGTAGAGTCCAATCCTAGAACAGAATCCCGACCACAGGTGGGGCATACATGATCAAGGTTAGACATGTGCGTGTTGTGTGCTCTGTCTTTTCGCGCTGCTCGTTTTCTCTGTGACTCAACAATACGATGATTCTCAGCTATTCGGGTTCCTCTTTGTTGTTACAGCGCCACATTTGGCGATCTTGCGCAAGGATTCCCAGCACGTATTGTCTATATCGAAGCATTTCAGAGACACTTTAAGAGTGTCTTTAAAGCGTTTTTCTGTCCACCAGCTAAACGTCTGCCCCCTTCAAGCTCGCCATACATCAACTGTTTTGGGATGCGTTTATCAGGCATTCGAGCAACGTGACCGACCCATCTCAGTTGGGCCTTCTGCAACAGGGTGTTGACGCTTGGGATCTTTGCTCTTGTGAGGACTTCGCTGTCTGGAATTTTGTCCTGCCAGTTTATTTTTAGTATTCTGCGTAGACAGCTTGTGTGGAAATGGTTTCATTTTCTTGCGTGTCTGCTATACACTGTCCATTTTGAAATGTAGCACATTAGGCGAGCAACATCTCTGCGTGGTGACGTTAACATCAGCGTTGTCCAACGCTTTTATACATTAGGGCGCATTTCACTAATAACTGTGGGCGGCGCTATGTGAAAATTACAATAAACAAGGAAGAATAAAAAATTGGGGAGGTATCTGTTGTGTAGAGGTTAGATACTCGTCTCTCGTGCCAAAGGTACCAGGTTCGATCCCCCGTGAAGCCATCTAGATATTTTTCCAGAGATCCCTGATATCAGTGTAGGTGTGATCGAGTTCTTAATTTTATCGGAGACGGACGATAAAACGTAGGCATCGTGTTCAATTTGAGCACGTAAAAAAACCATTGGCACTTCAAAATCGAGAAGAGCAGGCTGGAAAGCTGCTGCCTGGATAACATTTATTAGAAAAAATATTTAAAATAACATTCCTTAATAAATATCTTCACAATTTTCAAAATTACATAGGGGACTCTCGCCGGTACTTCGTGCACTGCCGCTGAGATCTTCCTGTGTAAGAAAGAGATCGGAGAACACATAGTTACTTACTGAAGTGCAATGATGATGGTCCTATCAATCAATCAATCAAGAAGAATAATAACAAGACATTGGTAACAATTGATTCAATTGGGTACCAGAGGAGCCCTCGGCATAAAAGCGGCAGGCGTGATGTTAACCACATCACACATCGTCCATCGTTGGTCATATCAATTTAACGGCGTACAATCGCATTTCTTAATGAACCGCGTGGCATGAAAACGGGTTTTAAATATATATATTTAAAAAAAAATTAATAGTAACAATTTTATTATAACAGTAACCAGTGGCGGCTCGTGATCATTTTTGTTGGTGGGGCCAGATATTTTTATCGAATAAATCATGGTTTTTGGTTGCTATTTTTTAATTTATAAAATAATAAATACACGTTATACATTATTTTGGTGGGGCCCGGTCTCACTGGCCCTAATGACGAGCCGCCACTGTCAGTAACTTTCTTTTGAGCCTTTTGTTATTTTGATGTTGTTTAAAATGTTATCTTACAGAACTCCATCCTCTGCAAAAGATGTTCAGAGTGTTTGGTGTACTGGCAAGGTTGGCACTACTGTCCTGTATTTTGTATTTCTTTATCTGTGCATTGGGACTTCTAGAAGATGCTTTCAAGTTGCTGGGAGGTTAGAAATGTTGTTATATATTTACGAAGTATGAGATGAACACTTACATAGATGTCATATACATGGGGGACATAACGCACAGTTGGGGCCACATGCGCAATCATCATCATTGGCCTCTTTGTCTCAGGAGACACTAGGTGTTGCGTCACGTAGTATGTTCTGTGCTGAATCACAACGTTTCATGTGACTGTAATGCCCTATTCTGGAGTGGCAATCCTTACCACAGTTGTTGCAGGTAAAACTGGAGACTGGAACTGATAAATAGGATGTTCTCTCTGCCCTCTGTGTTCTCTTTTGCCTCCACATGTGATGTCGTTTTTCTTCTTTTCTTTTTGAGCCGCCCTCACTGCCGCTCGCCACGCTTGCCTGTCTTTAGCCAGCCGCTCCCAGTGTTTTTGTCTATGCCGCATGAAGTTAGATCACGCTTGCAGGTGTCAATGAAGCGTAATAAAGTAAGGATATACAGTGGGCCCAGGGTCAGTGAGCCGGTACTGATCAAGATCCTACCGCACCTTCAAGTGATGGCTCTGGTAACAGACTAATGTATGGCTAAACGAGTAGGAATCGAAGGAGAGCTACTTGAAATTGGTAGAAGGGTAGGTGCATACATGACTGATATGAGATCTGATCGCAATAAAGACGATAAGAATCTCAGTAAATGCGCCTACACGTCTCATCTGTTCAATAAAGAGTCAAAGATGATTCATCATACAAATCAGACGCCCGTGTGGTTACCGGTGGCCCAAATACGTGGTAAAGAATAGAACCACTAATATCTACAACATGTCATATACGGCGAAAGTGGAGGTTTGGCGTGGGATTAGCTACCCCATCCTGTAAACAACACTAAGCTATAAAACTGCAACCAAGTGTATGAGAGCTTGCAAGGTCTTGGTTGGGGATCTATGCCTACTTTGAGGCGAGGGGAAGAAGAAGAAGAAAGAAGAAAGAAGAGTAACGCACAGTTAACTCGATGACAGAAATAGGGGGCATAATACACTGGAAGGTGACAGAAATAGGGGGCATAATACACTGGAAGGTGACAGAAATAGGGGACATAATACACTGAAAGGTGACAGAAATAGGGGGCATAATACACTGGAAGGTGACAGAAATAGGGGACATAATACACTGAAAGGTGACAGAAATAGGGGACGTAATACACTGAAAGGTGACAGAAATAGGGGACATAATACACTGAAAGGTGACAGAAATAGGGACCCTACGCTTAACATCAAGAGTGGACAACCAATTCCAACTACCACCTCGGGAAAGACAATAGATAATACATAGTTAACTAGATGGCAGAAATAGGGGACATAATAAACATTGAAAATAGAGGACAAAATAAATATTGAAAATAGGGGACATAATAAACATGGAAAATAGGGGACATAATAAACATTGAAAATAGGGGAGATAATAAACATTGAAAATAGGGGCGATAATAAACATTGAAAATAGGGGCGATAATAAACATTGAAAATAGGGGACATAATAAACATTGAAAATAGGGGACATAATAAACATTGAAAATAGGGGAGATAATAAACAAACATTGAAAATAGGGGAAATAGGGGACATAATAAACATTGAAAATAGGGGAGATAATAAACAAACATTGAAAATAGGGGACATAATAAACATTGAAAATAGGGGACATAATAAACATTGAAAATAGGGGAGATAATAAATAAACATTGAAAATAGGGGAGATAATAAATAAACATTGAAAATAGGGGAGATAATAAACATTAAATAAGATGCGGAAAGGGTAGGCGTTATATTGAGTGATAAAGATGACACAAACCAGTGTTAGTTCACTCAGACCCTACTCCACCTTCAAGTGGGAGCCGTGGGTTCCAGTCTAATGCATTTCTAGCTATACATCTACATTTATATATATCAAATATATGTACTTAATTTTGACGGATTAGCGTTATGTATAAGCGCTCGATTATCGACTCGGAAACAAGAGGGATGTGAGTTCAATCCCGCAGAGTTCATAGTTCATAAGTACGGTTCCAACTTCACTGCAATGGGTCACCCCATAATTGCTCCGTTCCTTTGTCAACGAAAATGACACGAATTGCTAATAACTGTGAAATGTCTCCTGTGTGAACTAATTTCAGAATTAAACAGCCGTTTACAGCTACAAAAAGCAACCTGCACCGCATAAATGCATATGGCCGTTGCTAAAGTTGCAACACAAAACTGTTCATCACATGAATTACAATTCATGTCTAAAGGAACATCAATCACGACAAAATCCAGCTTTCTGCACCCGCAATATAACTGCATACGGCAGATTGAGTTTGTTCGTCATAACAGCTGTCCGCCATTTTCTGAATAAACACAACAAACGCACGGTTGTCAACGGTTGACACAGCAAAAAACATTCCATGTAACATTATGTAGCCCTAACTCAGTAGCTCGGCAAACGAAACCGAAAAATATACGACCAAACATGGCGGAAATTCGCAGCAAGTCGTGTCCAGAATCAAACAGTTCTGATTCTGAATGACCCTCCAGCATTCCGCCATTGCTGGCCAGATTTTTCTCGCAGTTTTACATATTTCATCGAACTGTCCCCACTTGTTGTGACTCTTTCAAGCAGAGTTCAATAAACAAAAAAATAAGTGTAAAACTCGACGTCCACACTTCAAGGAAAGGAATTGGCCCTCCTACCTCCTGCCCCCTAAGGTCTAAAAATGGGAAGTGAAGGGAATTCATACCATAAGGTCTGAAAAGGATACGGGTATTTTTATTTAGTATATTTACTTGATCACTATTTAAATATTATATTAATTTGATAAACACTCCTGTCACATAATTAGGCCGAACAGCTGGGGAGACGTTCCGAAACAGTGATCTGTTGTCGAACCCCATAGCTGGTCTGATGATTGGGGTCCTGGCCACAGTTCTTGTACAGAGCTCATCGACAGCTACCTCTATTGTGGTTGCTATGGTTGCCTCTGAAGGTAAGTAGACTACAAATATTAGCATACTAGGCTGTTAATGTTATGTTATGTTATGTTATGTTATACGACCGACGTCATGGGCGTTCCCATGCGTGCTCTGTCCTCCCCTGCAACAGCAATCCCAAAGTCCCTTTGCTCACCATACCCATGAGAAGTTGATTAGTATATGTTCTCGCACGTGTGTTGTCATGGCCCACAAGGGGCGGAAAGAATAGTACCACTGCAACCTACAAGGCATATCGTAAGAGGCGACAGAGGTAGGGCCTAGGGAAGCTACCCTATTAAATAAAATCATTGCAGAAATAGGATGTGGTGATCTATTTGTAGGCGCATAACTGGCACAACGTACAATCGCTTTTAGGCTCAGATCACATACAAATAACAAAGAATGGTTTACAAGTGGTCGATATGGAGCGCTCGAAGAAGAGGAAGAAAGAAGAAATATATCTTCTCTCTCTATCACGAAGACAACACTGTCTGACATGTTCAAACTTAACTTCTAATGCTCACCGTACCCATGAGAAGTTGATTACTATATCTTCTCTCTCTATCACGAAGACAACACTATCTGACATGTCCAAACTTAACTTCTAATGCTCACCGTACCCATGAGAAGTTGATTACTATATCTTCTCTCTCTATCACGAAGACAACACTGTCTGACATGTTCAAACTTAACTTCTAATGCTCACCGTACCCATGAGAAGTTGATTACTATATCTTCTCTCTCTATCACGAAGACAACACTGTCTGACATGTTCAAACTTAACTTCTAATGCTCACCGTACCCATGAGAAGTTGATTACTATATCTTCTCTCTCTATCACGAAGACAACACTGTCTGACATGTCCAAACTTAACTTCTAATGCTCACCGTACTCATGAGAAGTTGATTACTATATCTTCTCTCTCTATCACGAAGACGACACTGTCTGACATGTTCAAACTTAACTCCTAATTATCGAACTCGTTCCAGTGTCTGAGACTCGCCCATATCATATAAATGAGAGCGTACCGCATTGATGATATCAGCTCTGTCCATACTTCTGTCCGCTTGAGTCGCGACATTGTTTAGAAGAAAGTCAGCGCTTTCGTTGCCTGTACTTCAGCTGTTAATATATACATTCTTCACAGGAAGTTAGAAACTATTTTATAATATAACCCTAACGGATCTCTGTGTCGTAGAGGTTATTTGCTCTGGAGAATCGATTGATTTAGTTGTATGGTACCTTGCAACCACATGGGTTCAACATATTACATTCCTATGCTTCTTAGTACTTTCTCTTCTCATGCGTTGTAATCTACATGTGCATAAGCTGCATGTATTCAAGCTATATATTTACTTGATGTTTTATTGTTTCTCTTCTTTTCTATTTCTAGTTTTTATGTGTGTTTTTGTGTTACATTTATTTCGTTATTCATTTTTATTCCCAGATTTTCATTAGAAACGTTTGAATGTCTCCGTATGTATTCGTCCATAAGTTATTATTATTTTTTTATTCGTCACTCCTATTTTTTCGTTTGCTTGATAAAGGCCTTGTTGGTCGAAACGTTACTATATATTGTCATTGTTTTTGTAATTTGTAAAACTATAGGACTTTGTGACTACTTGTTTCGCTTGTGCTCGCCTCTCTTGTTCCAAAGGTATTCGGTCTGATCCTTCCTGGAGCCATCGAGATATTTTCCCAGAGATCCCTGATCTCAGTGTAGGTGAGATCAAGTCCCTAGCTCTTTCAGAGACGGACGATAATACGTAGGTCTCGTGTTTAAGTTGGACACATAAAACATCCATTGGCAGTTCAAAAATCGAGAAAGGCAGTCTGAAAAGCTGATGCCAAGGCAACATTCATTAGCAAGATTCGCCCGAGTGGTTACCGGGGCCCGCCCGAGTAGTTACCGGGGCCCGCCTGAGTGGTTACCGGGGCCCAAATTTGGGGTGTAAAGAATAGAACCACTGTTACCTGCCACGTATGTCGTAAGAGGCGACTAAGGAGGTATGGTTGAAATCGGATGCACATGTCCTAAACGTGTAGAAGTCTATGTGTTTAGGAGCCTACCAAACCAATGTGCAACGTATACACGTTCTTGGCAAAGATCAAACATATCACAAAGAGTGATTAAAATTGGTCGTAAAGAACGAACGCAAAGAAGAAGAAGAAGAAGATTAGCAAGATTACAATATTTTTTTGTTTACAAACATTTAACAATTTTTAAAATTACATGGCGGTTCCTCTCCGGTGATACAAGTTCGTGCACTACCGCTGAGACCTCTCTGTGTAAAAAAAAAAAAGTTCGGAGCACACAAGATTATTGATGGAATTGAAATGTTGAGGGTATTATTAATCAATCTTCTTCTTCTTCTTCTTCGAGCGCTCCATATCGACCACTTGTTAAACCACTCTTTGTGATTTGTATGTGATCTGAGACTAAGAGCGATTATACGTTGTGCCAGTTATACGTCTACAAGTAGGCCAGCACATCCTTTCTATTTACTAGGATAGCTTCCACAGGTCCCTACCTCAGTCGCCTCTTACGACAGGACTTGTAGGTGGCAGTTTTTATATTCTTTGCTCCCCTTGAGATCCCCGGCGCCACACGGGAGGACCGAAGTGCAATCTTGATGATCCTATTAAACAATCATTCAAAGTTTTATGATGATTGTCCTTTCAATCAATCAATCAATCAATACTTATCGCTATTTCAGTCATACCTCTACACTCGGCTATTCCTATCATCATGGGGACGAACGTAGGGACATCCATCACTAGTACTCTTGTCTCTCTGGCCCAGGCAGGAGAAAGAACTGAGTTCAGAAGAGCATTTGCAGGAGCTACGGTAAGCACACATTTTGTACTTCCTATCATCATTAAATAGCTTGTCCTGAGCAGAACTTTACCACCCCAACAGTCCTTCGAAATTTCTCTCTCTCATAGGCCAGATTCCTGCCTCTGCAGCCGTCATGTTCAAACCATCAGTTACATCCTGAATCCATCTTCTCCGTGGTCTTCCTCTTCTCTCTTTGCCGGTATGCCTCCTTCAATGATGGTCTTCTCCAGCCCTTCATGTCTTTTTATATGTCCAAAATATCTAAGTTTTCTCTTTCTTATTTGTAACATCATCCAGTTTTCTTTGATTTTGAGTTCTTTCTGTATAGATCTATTTGTTTCTCTTCTCTGTCCATGATATACGAAGGACTCTTCTGTAACACTTATATTCTCTCTCTCTCTTGATCCCCGCCTAGACTGATGTATTACATTTTCTCTTTCTTATTTGTAGCATCAGCCAGTTTTCTTTGATTTTGAGTTCTTTCTGTTCTTCTGCTTCTTCTTAAACTAACTACGTATTTGGGGATTTTGAACAAAATTGTTACAGAAGATTCCTCCTTATATCATGGACAGAGAAAAGTGTTACAGAAGATTCCTCCTTATATCATGGACAGAGAAAAGTGTTACAGAAGATTCCTCCTTATATCATGGACAGAGAAAAGTGTTACAGAAGATTCCTCCTTATATCATGGACAGAGAAAAGTGTTACAGAAGATTCCTCCTTATATCATGGACAGAGAAAAGTGTTACATAAGATTCCTCCTTATATCATGGACAGAGAAAAGTGTTACAGAAGATTCCTCCTTATATCATGGACAGAGAAAAAGTGTTACAGAAGATTCCTCCGTATATCATGGACAGAGAAAAAGTGTTACAGAAGATTCCTCCTTATATCATGGACAGAGAAAAGTGTTACAGAAGATTCCTCCTTATATCATGGACAGAGAAAAGTGTTACAGAAGATTCCTCCTTATATCATGGACAGAGAAAAGTGTTACAGAAGATTCCTCCTTATATCATGGACAGAGAAAAGTGTTACAGAAGATTCCTCCGTATATCATGGACAGAGAAAAGTGTTACAGAAGATTCCTCCTTATATCATGGACAGAGAAAAGTGTTACAGAAGATTCCTCCTTATATCATGGACAGAGAAAAGTGTTACAGAAGATTCCTCCTTATATCACGGACAGAGAAAAGTGTTACAGAAGATTCCTCCTTATATCATGGACAGAGAAAAGTGTTACAGAAGATTCCTCCTTATATCATGGACAGAGAAAAAGTGTTACAGAAGATTCCTCCTTATATCATGGACAGAGAAAAGTATTACAGAAGATTCCTCCTTATATCACGGACAGAGAAAAAGTGTTACAGAAGATTCCTCCTTATATCATGGACAGAGAAAAGTGTTACAGAAGATTCCTCCTTATATCATGGACAGAGAAAAGTATTACAGAAGATTCCTCCTTATATCATGGACAGAGAAAAGTGTTACAGAAGATTCCTCTGTATATCATGGACAGAGAAAAGTGTTACAGAAGAGTCCTGCGTATATCATGAACAGAAAAAAGAACAGATAGACAGTCGGCACACGATGGATAATGTGGTTAACATCACGCCAGCCCGCCTTTACTTCCCAGTACTTTTCCTGGTACCTAATTGAGGCTGGGTAGACATGAGAGCAGTTGTTGTTTTAACAAATTCCACACCCACTGTAGAATTGAACCCCGACCACTAACATAAGAAGAGAGTTCACTAACGACTACGCTACCGCGGTTCTCTCTTAGGCTTTGCTACGCTGCAAAATTGTTTCTAATATCAATCTACTTTTACCTGTTTGAAAGTTCTCTCGTATATTCTTAGTTGTATCGTATATTCTCAGGTGTATCATATATTCTCAGGTACATCATATGTTCTCAGGTATATCATATATTCTCAGGTATATCATATATTCTCAGGTACATCATATGTTCTCAGGTACATCATATATTCTCAGGTGTATCATATATTCTCAGGTATATCATATATTCTCAGGTACATCATATGTTCTCAGGTATATCATATATTCTCAGGTACATCATATATTCTCAGGTATATCATATATTCTCAGGTACATCATATGTTCTCAGGTATATCATATATTCTCAGGTATATCATATATTCTCAGGTACATCATATGTTCTCAGGTATATCATATATTCTCAGGTACATCATATATTCTCAGGTATATCATATATTCTCAGTTGCTACGTATATTCTCAGGTGCATCATATATTCTCAGGTACATCATATATTCTCAGGTACATCATATATTCTCAGGTATATCATATATTCTCAGTTGCTACGTATATTCTCAGGTGCATCATATGTTCTCAGGTACATCAATCATATATTCTCAGGTACATCAATCATATATTCTCAGGTACATCAATCATATATTCTCAGGTACATCATATATTCTCAGGTACATCAATCATATATTATCAGGTACATCATATATTCTCAGTTGCACCATTTACCTACCTCTGAAGTCGGTGAAGACCCACCGCATGGCGAGAGACACCAGTCAAATGGTAAGCAGGTCTCCTCAAAATCAGTCAGAAACGGAATATCAGGTGTTTTGACTACCGCCTGAATTGACAGCGGTCGATCGAAGAAGAAGTAGCACAATTTGTTGTTTAAGAATTATAATTTCTTAGGTGGACCGTTTATTCTCAGATGCATCATATAATTTCAAGTGCACAATTTATTTTCAGATGCACCATATATTCTTAGGTCACTATATATTCTCAGATGCACCATTTATTCTGAGATGCATCATATAATTTCAGGTGCACAATTTATTTTCAGATGCACCATATATTTTCAGGTGCATGACATGTTTAACTGGAGCGCTGTGATAATCCTTCTGCCCCTAGAAATAGCCACCAACTACCTGTACCACCTGACTAAGGCGATAGTAGATTCCTTGGATCTTCGCTCAGATAACCACAAAATGAAAATGCTGACCGCTCTAACAGAGCCATTTACACATCTCATTGTCGAGGTTTGAACTCACTTTTTCAGATTATTTATCGAAAATGTAAATATAAACTATTTTCACTATAAATTTGAAAAGGAATGCACTTGGTTTGACTTATCTCTCTCCGCTCCTCGTGGAGTGGTACACTTTTCAACCAGAGACCGGGTAAAGTGGTGAACAACTTCTGAGAGGCTATGCCTCATTTCCGCGGGCTGGCAGAAACGCCACAGGTTTCCCAGATTCACGGTGTTCGTGGCACCGAACCGAAGGGTTACGATGTCCATGGCACCGAGCCGAAGACCTGAAAGCTCAAGTGCTTCTGGATCGGAAAAAACAACCAATTGCTAGGCTAGGCGATGGGTGTCGTAGGAAATGAGGGTAAATGGTTCGAATCATGTGTTTGTCTATTTGTTTTTTTGGAAGCTCTTAATACTTGTACATTGTTTATTTCTTGATCATAATCTTTGCTTCCGTTGCTTCCTCTGTGGGTTCTTACAAAAAAAACTAATTGTTCTCATCTCACATGTTTTCATCAATGTTCGCACATGTCCACATCAATGTGTGTAAATGTCCTCATCAATGTGTGTAAATGTCCTCATCAATGTGTGTAAATGTCCTCATCAATTATTGTAAATGTCTTCATCAATGGTTGTAAATGACCTCCTCAATGTGTGCAAATGTCCACATCAATGTGTGTAAATGTCCTTATCAATGTGTGGAAATGTCCTCATCAATGGTTGTAAATCTCTTCATCAATGGTTGTAAATGTCCTCATGAATGTGTGTAAATGTCCTCCTCAATGTGTGCAAATGTCCTCATCAATGTGTGCAAATATCCTCAGATAAACCGAGATGTAATCACAGACATTGCTATGGCCCCAGATGTAACCGATGACTCATCAGTTATGAAGCGTTGGTGCAAGGTGTTTTGGACTCAGAAAACCGTGCCCGTAATGAGATACAACCGCGTCCAGGTGGACTGCAACTCAGTGGACCGAGAGTCACCATTTTACGCCAGCTGCACACACCGGCACATGATTAACCAAGGGAGCAGTTTCGGATTTTACATGGGCTGGAATGAAACGGAAGTTATCAACGCAACTCTACAAAGAACCAAATGTAAATATGGCGCATGTTTGAACATTTGTGACGTACTTGTTTAATCTTCTCATCAACATTCTATCTTATCTTCTCCTCATCAACATTCTATCTTATCTTCTCCTCAACATTCTATCTTATCTCCTCATCAACATTCTATCTTATCTTCTCCTCATCAACATTCTATCTCATCTCCTCATCAACATTCTATCTTATCTCCTCATCAACATTCTATCTTATCTCCTCATCAACATTCTATCTTATCTTCTCCTCATCAACATTCTATCTTATCTTCTCCTCATCAACATTCTATCTTATCTTCTCCTCATCAACATTCTATCTTATCTCCTCATCAACATTCTATCTTATCGTCTCCTCATCAACATTCTATCTTATCTTCTCATCAACATTCTATCTTATCTTCTCCTCAACAACATTCTATTCGTATAATTATACAAACAAAGTATATCTTTGTGAAGATAAAGGGTTAAAAAGTGGATAAGAAATAGTAGCTGAGATGTGATTGGATAATAGAGAGAGAGTAACAGAGATTCTGATTGGATAAGAAAGAGTAGTAGAGATTTAGATTGGATAATAGAGAGAGAGAGAGAGAGAGCGAGAGATTCTGATTGGATAACATAGAGAGAGTGAGAGTAACAGAGATTCCGATTGGATAATAGAGACAGAGAGAGAGAGACAGAGATTCCGATTGGATAATAGAGAGAGAGAGAGAGATTTCGATTGGATAATAAAGACAGTGAGAGAGAGAGAGAGAGAGAGAGAGAGAGAGAGTTAGAGAGAGAGATTCCGATTGGATACGAGAGAGAGAGAGAGAGAGATTCCGACTGGATACGAGAGAGAGATTCCAATTGATAACAGTGATATAATACTTACTTACTCTAACTCAAATGTATAACCATACTCGTGTGTAAATCAACAACAATCTATGAATGAACAACAATCTATGAATGAACAGCAATCTATGAATGAACAACAATCTATGAATGAACAACAACATTCTATGAATGAACAACAATCTATGAATGAGCAACAATCTATGAATGAACAACAACAATCTATGAATGAACAACAATCTATGAATGAACAACAATCTATGAATGAACAACAATCTATGAATGAACAACAACAATCTATGAATGAACAACAACAATCTATGAATGAACAACAACAATCTATGAATGAACAACAATCTATGAATGAACAACAATCTATGAATGAACAACAACAATCTATGAATGAACAACAACAATCTATGAATGAACAACAACAATCTATGAATGAACAACAATCTATGAATGAACAACAACAATCTATGAATGATGAACAACAATCTATGAATGAACAACAACAATCTATGAATGAACAACAATCTATGAATGAACAACAACAATCTATGAATGAACAACAACAATCTATGAATGAACAACAACAATCTATGAATGAACAACAACAATCTATGAATGAACAACAACAATCTATGAATGAACAACAATCTATGAATGAACAACAACAATCTATGAATGAACAACAATAATCTATCAATGAACAACAACATTCTATGAATGAACAACAACAATCTATGAATGAACAACAACAATCTATGAATGAACAACAACAATCTATGAATGAACAACAACAATCTATGAATGAACAACAACAATCTATGAATGAACAACAACAATCTATGAATGAACAACAACAATCTATGAATGAACAACAACAATCTATGAATGAACAACAACAATCTATGAATGAATTGCTGTTTTCTTTCAGGTTCCAACTTGTTTGCGTTTACTGATCTGACTGATAAAGCTGCTGGGGTCGTTCTGCTGGTTATCTCTATCATGGTCATCCTGGGATCACTTTTTGGCATCGTTAAGATCCTGAACTCTATGCTACAGGTACTGGTTTAACTCTTTCGTTCCGTAATTTATTTTTAACCTTTGGACACATTTGTAATTCAATGTATACTGAATCACCATCATCCAAAGACGACGCTGGAGATGGATCGGGCATGTGATGCACACGGAGACTGGCTCTGACACGAAAACTGCACTGAGATGGAAGCATGCCTGTATGGCGGGAACCAGGGCGGCTCGTCATTAAGGGCCAGTGGGGCCCGGCCCACCAATAATCGAAAGGGGAATAACTTCCCGGAATAGTAAATACTCAAAAAACCACGATTTATGCAAAAATGTGTATCTAACCCCACCAAGAAAAATGATCACGAGCCGCCACTGCGGGGGACTATGATGAAAAGAAAAGCATGCGTCACACAAAAATCAGCCAGAAACGCCATAACAGTATGCCCTGACTACACCTGAATTCATAGCGCGCTGGCCTAAGAAGAAGAAGAAGAAGAAGAAGTAGAAGTTAAATTCTAACGGTTAAATAATTTTTGTTAAATTCTGTCACCCAACAGGGACCTGTAGCCAAAGTAATACAGAAGACGTTAAATGCTGACTTCCCAGGCAGATTGGGATATTTTACAGGATATGTGGCTCTACTTGTTGGGTGTGGACTAACTATCATCATACAGAGCAGCTCGGTAGGTTTTGTTACTTTCTAGTCGTCTAGTTGCAGGAGTGGTTACCGGAGACTAAATTAGGGGTGTAACGAATAGTACCACTGTTACCTGCAGCTTATGTCATAAGATGCGACTGAGGAGGTAAGGCGTGGGGCTAGTTACCCCAGGCCGTAAAAAAAACCCACTAGATAGCTGTAGGTCTGTAAGGTTCTGTAGAAGGTTAGAGCAGTCAGTAGACACTGACCACAACTCCGGAGGGAGAGACCGTTGAGGGTTACGTGTATTTTCCATTATATCCAGGGGCGGCTCGCCATTAAGGGCCAGTGGAGACCGGACCCACCAAAAATCGAAAGGGGAATAACTTTCCGGATTAGACAAATAATAGTAAATACTCGAAAAACCATGATTTTTCCGAAAATTTGTGTCTGGCCCCACCAAGAAAAATGACCTCGAGTCGCCCCTGATTATATCTTCTGGCATCTCATACAAAACCTGATTGGTATCAAAAGTACGGACTTTGTTTTTCCCTTGAATGAAACAGTAGGATAGAGAAGGATTTTGTGGAACATGGACACGACCAATTCCCCATATTCCTCAGCTGCCCAGGCTAGGCATAAATGGAGATGACGTACATTGACCGTCTGTAAAAACGATAAAGGTCATATAGTCTAATAAGTTGCAAGAACGTCAGCTCTGACTGTCTCCCCTTTTGACCCATCACCTTTTTCACAACATTATGCTATCAGTGCCAAACCTGGACACTGACATTAAATGATAGAAGAAAACTAATCACGACAGAGATGAAGTGTCTACGTAGAATGCAGGGAGTATCAAGAGACTGGTTTAGAAATGAAGACATCAAGGAAAAAGTGGGTACAACATCAGTACTAGACTTCATCAAGAAACAACAAATTAAATGGTTCGGCTACATAAGCAGATTACCAACAGACAGTGCGCCTCAAAGAGCAATGTTACTCTGATACAGTGGATACAAAACAAAAGGCTGCCCATGCTAAGTGTGGTCCTCAGAACTAACAGGCTGTTAAAAACACTATTTATGAATTTTCTTCTGTTTATAATTTTTAAGTCATCCATCACATTGTGAATCCATTTTTGCCTTGATTTTTTGCTTTCTCGACTTTTTTTTATATAGGGTGTTCAACATAAAAGTAGCCCAATTTACAGGCTTTTATTAGTCAATTGGACTACTTTTATCTTGAACACCCTGTAAAATGCCGTTCTCCAAAATTTTTTTATTTTATGTCTTTTTTTCTTCTTTTGAATTGCATATCCTTTACAGAACTTTGCGAATCAACCCCAGCCTTTTAACGCTGTTTGTGATTTTTCTAGGCATTATTATGTTCAGTAGTTTGTAGCATTGGTGGCGTCTGTGGCTTAGGGGATAGTGACTCGGTCTATTAACCCCAACGTTCTGAGTTCGAATCACGCTGCGGACAGTTTGGTTGCAAATTGTTTCGCGTGGATTTTACAAAAGGACGATGGCACCACCCGTTCAGAAAACAATGGCAAACTACTGAAAGTAATAATGCCTAGAAAAATCACAAACAGCGTTAAAAGCTGGGTTGATTCGCAAAGTCCTGTAAAGGATATGAAATTAACTAGTTTGCATTGCTTTCTGAACGGGTGGTGCCATCCTCCTTTTGTAAAAATCCACGCAAAACAATTTACAACCAAACTGTCCGCAGCGTGATTCGAACTCAGAATGTCGGGTTAATAGACCGAGTCGCTATCCCCTAAGCCACAGACGTCACCATGTCTTTTTATATGTTCCAAAATACTAGTTTTCCTCAACCTTATTATTTCTTGTTCACAAATTGTCATATTCATTCATCAAATAGCTTGTCCTGAGCAGAACTTTGCCACCCCAACAATCCTTAGGGATTTCTATCTCTCATAGGCCAGATGTTCTGCCTCTGCAGCCGTCATGTTTAAACCATCAGTTTTATCTAGAATCCATCTTCTCCGTGGTCTTCCTCTTCTCCTCTTCACCGGCGTGCCTCCTTCCATGATGGTCTTTTCCAGCCCTTCATGTCTTTTTATATGTCCAAAATATCTCAATTTTCTCTTTCTTATTTGAAGCATCAACCAGTTTTCTTTGATTTTGAGTTCTTTCTGTATAGATCTATTTATTCTCTTCTCTGTCCATGATATACGGAGGACTCTTCTGTTACACTTATATTTCAAAAGCACATATGTTTTTCCACTGCTTTGTTAAGTGTCCATGCTTCACACCCACACGTTGCCACTGGGAATATGCATGCTCTTAGTATTCTGATCTTTGTTTTCTTATCATTTCCATTCCATACTCTTTTAATTAATTTTTTTGTTGTAAAGCCATGTTTGTTCTTCTTTTCATTTCATTCATCCCATTTTCATATATCACACGAAACTCTACAAGAACTAACATTTTCCACTCTACTTTCCAGGTGTTCACATCCACACTAACTCCACTGGTCGGTGTTGGGATAGTATCAGTGGAGAGAATGTATCCGATGACTTTGGGTTCCAATATCGGAACAACTGTCACAGGTATACTAGCAGCAATGTCTGTCAAGGGATCACATTTTGATCAAGCAATGCAAATCGCCTTATGTCATTTATTTTTTAACCTTACGTCAGTGCTTATCTTTTATCCGATTCCATTTATGAGAATTCCTATACCAATGGCAAAAGTCTTAGGAAGAGTGACCTCTGAGTATCGTTGGTTTGCCGGATTGTACCTGATCGGGATGTTTCTCATTCTACCTGTAATAGTCTTCTCTCTTTCATACGCTGGGTGGATCTACCTAGCTCTGATTGGTGGGCCTATATTCCTTCTGTTTCTGGTCGTTACTTTCATAAACGTCCTTCAAGTCAAGCGACCTAATTGGCTACCTAACTGTTTAAAGACATGGGACTTCCTTCCACTGTTCTGCCGCTCGTGGGCACCATATGATAGAGTTATTTCTTGTCGATGTCTGACTGACCGATGTCCGAGGTTTGATAACAGCGACGATGATGATGAGTACCACCACGATAATGATGACATTAAATTTGGTGAGGTTGCTGGTCACAAAGGATATCAACCTGAAGTTCTAACAATCAGTGCGAAAAAGAGTGCGATTGATATTGTTTGATGTAACATAAATTTGGATTGCGGTTTATATGTTTGAATGTAAGCACAGCCAACTCCAGATAATTTTATACTACATAAGTTTAGAGTTGGCTCTCGTGTAAGGGTCAGTGTGCGCGAGCATGTGTATATATTAGTGATTAGTGAGGATAGTGATAGCCAGTGGCGACTCGTCATTAACTCTTACAATACGCGTACTAAAACCACCTTTTTACGCACTGTTTTTGAGGAACAAATTTTAAGGCGAAGATATCCTTACAAACTTTGTTATAACTTTCTTACATTCAACAGCAGAGACAAACTGCATACACCAAAATGTGCGCAATTGAAAGATCTATTACAAACACCCACTTGCTGTATTTGAATTTTAAAAATACACTTAAAGCATTAAAGTCCTCAACGATATATTAACAACTGGTTAGAACCATATGGTCCGTAAAGTGGCTTTTCGTAAAATGGGAACTAACTTTATGGTCTGTCAGGTGGCGTTTCGTATTCTAAGAGTTAAAGGCCTATGGGGCCAGGCCCACTAAAATTAATGTGTAACGTGTATTTTTTCATAAATTAAAATATACCCTAACACAAAACCATGATTTTTTCGAAAATGTTTGTCTGGCCCCACCAACAAAAATGAACACGAGCCGCCACTGGTGATGGCTATTTTTATCAACGGAGAGAAAGTCGAAAATGTAAACAGTTTTGAATATCTTGGTTCACTGCTAACAACAGATGGAAATGGGATGAAGGAAATTAAAAGAAGATCAAACATGGGTTGACAAAACAATTAAACAAATAAAAACAGTATGGAAGGGAACTGATAAGAAAGCCAGGATCAGAATACTAAGAGCATGCATATTCCAAGTGGCAACGTATGGGTGTGAAGCATGGACATTTAACAAGGCAGTGGAAAAACATATATGTGCTTTTGAATATAAGTGTTACAGAAGAGTCCTCCGTATATCTTGGACAGAGAAGAGAACAAATAGATCTATCCAGAAAGAACTCAAAATCAAAGAAAACTAGCTGATGCTTCAAATAAGAAAGAGAAAAATTGAGATAATTTGGACATATAAAAAGACATGAAGGGCTGGAGAAGACCATCATGGAAGAAGTCATACCGGCAAAGAGAAGAAGAGGAAGACCACGGAGAAGATGGATCAGGATGTAACTAATAGTTTGAACATGACGGCTACAGAGGTAGGACATTTAGCCTACGAGAGAGAGAAATTCCGAAGGACTGTTGGGGTGGAAAGTTCTGCTCAGGACAAGCTATTTGATGATGATGATGAAATATCACACATTTGAGGGTCGCTATGGCAAAGTGCGTAAGACTTTTGCCTGTCGTTCTGAAGATTGTAAGTTAGAATCCAGATCGAGTCGTCACATGTGTGCCCGTGTATTGCAGGGGCTCTCAATGGGAGCAAAGAATAGTGATACTGCGACCCACAACGCATGTCGTAAGAGACGACTGATGTAGGACCTATTGAAGCTACCCTAGTAAATAAAAAGCATTGCAGAAATCGGATGTGCTGGCCTACTTGTAGGTGCATAACTAGCACAACATACAATCGCTCTTAGTAAGTAAAGTAAAGGAACCCTTTCATACCTCGTGGTATATAGGTCAATACAGTGTTAGGCCTGTATTTTTCATTGACCGTCGGCACACGATGGGTGTTGTGGTCAGCATCACGCCGGCCGCCTTTACTTTTCCAGAGCATGTTTGGTACCCAGTTGAGGCTGGGTCGACCTGAGAGCCGTCGCGGTCAGGAAAAATTCCACGCACATTGCGGAGCTGAACCCAGACCACCAGCCTTGCGAAGCGAGTTCACTAACAACTACGCTACAGCGGCTCTCAAATAGCTCTTAGGCTCACATACAAACAGGGGCGGCTCGTCATTAAGGGCCAGCGGGGCCCGACCCCACCAACAATATTGAGTAACATGTACATATTATTTTAGACATTATTTGTTTATAATTATTACTTTCAACGCTTGTTAACAAATGCTCGATAAGGGGCGTTCGAAGATGAAGATCCTTCAGATCACCACAGAACTCCGGATGGCAAACATACCAATGTCACAATTGAAGAATCTCTAGCTAGTATCAATGTAGTTACTTTTGTTGTCCAAGATCCTTCAGATCACCACAGAACTCCGGATGGAATACATGCCAATGTCACAATTGAAGAATCTCTAACTACAGGGTGTTCAAGATAAAAACAGCCTGTGAATGGAGCTAATCTGGCATATATGTATGAAAATGAGAAGGTTCAGCTATGACGTAGTACAGGTCAAGGTTGTGTGACGGTATGTAATTGTAGTGCGGGAAGGGCGATGAACAAATGTGACGTAGGACGAGCTAGTCAGAACCGGTTTAAATAGTAAATAGACACAACGCGATAGGTTATCTGGCAACTTTCGATTTGCCAATGGGGTTGCAATTACCTTGAACACCCTGTAGTATCAATATAGTTACTTTTTCTGTTCCCTTATTCTTTATTGTAATGCATTGTTATTAAATTAGTTGCTAACTTTTGATTAATAAGAAATGGTAAATAATGTGTGAACTGTATTGTTAAATTGGTGGACATCTGTAGCTTAAGTAGTAGTGAGATCGATCACAACACAAGAGTTCCAGGTTCAATCCCCGCGGCGGGCAATTTGGAAGGAAAGTTGTTCCCGTGGATTTTTCCGACTGGTAAAAATAGATCTCACTGTTCAGAAAGGAATGGCAAACTACTGAAAGTATAAGTGGTGCCTAGAAAGTTATCGAGTCGTTTACTGAGGTGGATGGGGAAGTCCTGTAAGGATATGCCACGATTTTCATTTTTTAATGTTTTATTGATGCAGTAGATGCCAGAGAGAGAGAGAGAGAGAGAGAGAGAGAGTATCTTAGAGTAATGCATTCTCGCCCAAGTGGTTACCAGGGCCCAAATTTAGGGTGTAAAGAATAGAATCACTGTTACCTGCCACGCGTGTCGTAAGAGGCGATTAAGGAGGTTTGGCTGAAATCGGATGCACATGTCCTAAATGTGTAGAAGTCTATGCGTTTAGGGGCCTACCAAACCAATGTGCAACGTATACACGTTCTTGGCAAAGATGAAACATATCACAAAGAGTGATTAAAATTGGTTGTAAAGAACGAACGCAAAGAAGAAGAAGAGGAGAAGAAGAGTAATGCATAAGCATTCGTCTGTCGACTCGGAAACAAGAAGGTTGTGGGTTCAATCCCCCCACACGATGTTTCACACGTGAAGAAAGGAATTGGCCCTCCTACCCACTAGGAGCTACAAATGTGAAATGACGGGCATTTCATACCCTAAACCCTGACATGGCTATGCGACATTTTTGTTTTATAAATATTACATTGATGCAGTAGATGCCAGAGAGAGAGAGAGAGAGAGAGAGAGAGAGAGAGGGAGAGAGTCACTTATTCTGACAATAAAGTTCAAAAGATGAAAATATTTTCATGTTTTTGTATCGGAATTTGTTATTCGTATGTAAATGATTGTGGAAGGAGGCATACCAGCCAAGAGGAAGACCACGGAAAAGATGGATTCAGGATGTAACTAATGGTTTGAACATGACGGATGCAGAGGCGGGACATCTGACCTATGAGATAGAGAAATTCAGAAGGACTGTTGGGGTGGCAAAGTTCTGCTCAGGACAAAGTATTTGATGATAAAATGACCGCGGGAAGGATTCGCGCAATGCATTAGCGTTTGTCTATCGATACGGACTCAATGGTGTTGTGGGGCTTAATCCCTACTCGACGTTCCATACGTGAGGAAAGGAACTGGTCCTCCTAATTCCTGCACACTAGGAGCTAAAAATGTGAAATGACAGGCATTTCATACCCTAAAGTCTGAACAGATTATGGGAAATTGTATTTTATTTATTATACGATCAGGAAAAGAGAAGTTCAAGACCGACCTGGCAACAGAATCTTCTTGATGAACTGGAGACTGTCGGATTATCCTGGGAAGACATAAAGAAAACAGCTAGAGACATGAGAAAGTGAAAGACAACTGTTGAGACCCTATGTTTCACCAGGAGCAAAGAGGAATAAGTAAATACATACAGGTGTTGTTATGTGAACTTTCAGCAGGAAAGAAGCTCCCTGACAGACCATCATAATTGGCCTCTTTGTCTCAGGAGATAATATGTCTTGCGTCACGTAGTATGTTCTGAGCTGAATCCCAACGTTTCTTGTGGCTGTAATGCCCTATTCTGGAGTGGCAATCCTTGTCACAGTTGTTGCAGGTAAAACTGGAGACTGATAAGGATATTATACAAAGCTTCAATTACTCTTTTTTTCCTATTAGTTCCAACAAATGGAGAAAATTAGCTGAGGATTGTGTTATATGTTAAACAATATTACGTAAAGCTGCAAAACCATTTGAAAAGAGACTTAGGGATAAGCTTCTTCTTCTTTCTGGTTATAAATACTGATAGTTTATGTGGCTAGCTGGTACTACTTCTTCTTCTTTGCTTTCGTTCTTTACGACCAATTTTAATCACTCTTTGTGATATGTTTGATCTTTGCCACGAACGTGTATACGTTGCACATTGGTTTGGTAGGCTCCTAAATGCATATAATTCTACACGTTTAGGAAACGTGCATCCGATTTCAGCCAAACCTCCTTAGACGCCTCTTACGACATGCGTTGCAGGTAACAGTGGTTCTATTCTTGACACCCCAAATTTGGTCCCCGGTAACCACTCGGGCGGCTACCCTAGTAAATAAAAAGCGTCGAAGAAATCGGATGTGCTGACCCACTTATAGGCGCATAACTGGTCCAACGTAAATCGCTCTTAGGCTCAGATCACATACAAATCCACAGAGTGGTTAACAAGTGGTCGACTTGGAGCGTCCGAAAAAGAAGTGTCTTCATCGAATAGGTATTCGCGAAAAGAACGAAGAACACCCCCATTATCCATCTTCAACTCCCTAACAATCGATGCTGTTGATACAAGCTTGTCCGCTCCCTCATTAGCACAAACACCCGCATGCCCAGGTCAGTAAGTCCACGTTGAAGAAATTAAATACAACACAAAAGAATTAAAGACTTCAAGAAGTCTGTTTTAATGCTCATGTAGATAATCAACCACACACAAATAGCACAAAAACGTCGATACAAATGAGATTTTTAAAAATAATACAGGAATACTAGCAGGCACTTTCTCTAACGTCTGATGACCATGTCCCTACCTTACTTCCGGAACAACTCAGCAAAATGGTGGCGGATGACCACGCCCCTACCTTACTTCCTGAAAATCTCACCGTCAGCTATACAAGCCCTGGAGGCTAAATCCGCTGACAGCACATTACAGAACCTAAAAAGAGAAGTTGCTCAGCTTTCAAAAAAGGCAGAAATTCACTTGCAGTGGATTCCATCTCTCTGTGGCATTGCAGATAATGAGAGTGCTGATGTCTTAGCTAAGGAGGGCAGTGCCAAAGAGAAAATTTACCAACCCTTGTCTTTTCAAGAGGTCAAAACCCTAATATAGAGAAAATCTACAGTACACTGGAAGACAAACACCGGATATGATTATGGAAAAGACTTCCTCAAAGACTTAAGCAGAATAGACCAGGTCATTATATTTCGACTACGCACCGGACACTGCAGACTCAACAAACACTTATATAGACTAGAAATAAGTCAAACAGTTCTCTGCCAGTGTCAGCAGGCGGAACAGACACCAGAGCATGTCCTGCAAGACTGTCCTCTCCTGTGTGAGCTGAGAAGCAACACGTGGTCACACCCAGTTGACCTAAAAACTAAGCTTTGGGGAAACCTGACTGCCCAACTAAGTTGTCCTGGCAACTAACAGTTGCCCTGGTATCGCCTACCACACATAAAAAGTAAAATGAGTACAAAGCAAGAGAAAGATCACGCAAAAGATGGAGCGACGGCATCAAGAACAGACTTACAAAAATGAATATCAGCTTACAAAGTGCCTTAAAACAAGCACACACAAGATCACTACGCCCCCAAACACTTCTATAAAGAAGTAAATGGTGGAAGAGAAGAAGAAGAAGTAAACTAAACACACGACCAGAGATCGCTGAAGAAGAATAACAACTCAACAAAATGGTGTCAGAAGACCACGTCCCTACCTTACTTCCTAAACATCTCAACAAAATGGTGTATGATGCTTTCAATATTTTATGAATATTTTACAAATGGGGAAAACCCGTTACACATTTCTACACAGCCATTGCATTAATATACAACCATTGTATGTTACGTTTTAAAATACAAATAAGCTTTTATACATACAGGCTCTTTAAAGAATACATCGAACTAGCTATTTAAAAAAACATAGCTAGCTGGTTGCGTTCTTAACATGGCCTCTGGCAGCAAAAGTCTGACTAGCTCAGATGGGAAATTGGAAATTCCTGCTTAATGGGGGCTAGTTTTTGTATATGTTTGATAGATCAGTGTAAGCTTTTTTTTTTCCATTTTATTCAATTCTATGAGTCCATCAGTGGCGGCTCGTGATCATTTTTGTTGGTGGGGCCGGACAAAAATTTTCGGAAAAATCATGGTTTCGGTTAGGATATATTTTAATGTATAAAATAATAAATACACGTTACACCTTATTTTTGGTGGGGCCCGCCCCACTGGCCCTTAATGACAAGCCGCCACTGGAGTCCATGGTTTTATTTATTGATGAAAAATGTTAATAATACTGATATTTCTTAGTGTTAAACCTAACTTGTTACATAATATAACCTTGATTTAGCACTTTTTGAACAAACAAAAACTGAATTAGTCTTTATCTATCAATACTGGAATGTTAGGTCAAGAACCGATTGTGGGTAGTCTTATTTCCAAGAATTTTTATCTGAGCCACAGCCAACTCTAGATAACTAGGCCAGACAACTGACCGGGATTCCCGACCTAGATCAGAAAAGGGGCTGGAAATTACAGATGTTTGATAGAACACAGCAAGCTTTTTGCAATTTTACTCAATTCTGTGAGTCTACGGTTATTTATTGGTGAAAAATATTCATAATATTGATATTCCTTATTGTTAAACTTAACTTGTTGCATAATATAACTTCGATTTAGCATTTTGTGTTGATTTTAAAATGAATTCATCTATATACAACAATACTGGAATGCAAGGTCACGTGGTGTAGTTGTGGTCTGATTTTCAATAATTCTTACCTGAGTCCGAAGGCCCATAAGTTTATAGTTGGTTCTGCCTGAGCCCACCTGCTGTTATTGGAGGCTACGGTTGTTAAAAGCACCCATATTGTAGTGTAGGGCTATGCAATGGATGCCGTAAGAAATAAAGATGTGTGGTTCATATCCTGTGTTTGCTAATTTTTTTTTCTTTGGAAGCTATTAATAATTGTACATTGTCTATTTATTGATCTTCTTCTTCGAATGCTTCATATTGACCATTTAACCACTCTGTGTGAACTGAGCCTAAGAGCGATTGTACGTTGTGCTAGTTCTGCACCAACAAGTAGGCAATCACATCCGATTTCTGCGATGCTTTCTATTTAATAGGGTAGCTTCCCTAGGCCCTACCTCAGTCGCCTTTTATCACATGCCTTGTAGGTCACAGTGGTACTATTCTTTGCTTCCTTGCGGCCCCGGCACCACACAGGCGTATTTATTGATCAAAATCATTGGCTTCCGTTGCTTCCTCTGGAGTTCTTAAAGCTCCTTATTCTCTTCTTTATACAACCAAGAAAATTGCCTATACAATATTCTCTTCTTTATACAACCAAGAAAATTGCCTATACAATAATAGCAAATATTTTTAAACAATCATTGTACATTTCCAGTGGCAGCTCGTCACTAAGAGCCAGTGGGGCCGAGCTCCAACAAAAATAATGTGTAACGTGTATTTTATAATTATTTGTTCATAAATATTACTTTTAACGTGATACTGATTAGCTTTGAAAAATTGAATAACTTCCCAGAATAAAAAAATAATAGTAGATACTAAAATATAACCTACGCCAAAACCATGATTTTTCCGACAATTTTTGTCTGGCCCCAACAGCAAAATGATCACGAGCCGCCACTGCACATTTCTATACAATAATTGCACATTTCTATACAATAATTGCACATTTCTATACAATAATTGCACATTTATATACAATCATCCCACATTTCTATACAATCATTCCACATTTCTATACAATCATTTCACATTTCTATACAATCATTTCACATTTCTTTACAATCATTATACATTTCTATACAATAATTGCACATTTCTATACAATCATTTCACATTTCTATACAATCATTCCACATTTCTATACAATCATTACACATTTCTATACAATCATTTCACATTTCTATACAATCATTTCACATTTCTATACAATCATTTCACATTTCTATACAATCATTTCACATTTCTATACAATCGTTCCACATTTCTATACAATCATTCCACATTTCTATACAATCATTGCACATTTGCTTAACAATCCCAGCAAATTTCGATAAAGTCATTGCACAATTCCAAATGATTGCACATCTAGCTAATTTATTGTAATATTACTACTACAATAGTGATCACTTATACAAACAAAAATTGACAGTATTGTTATATCTTCTTCTTCTTCTTCTTCGAACGCTCCATATCGACCACTTGTAAACCACTCTGTGTGATTTGTATGTGATCTGAGCCTAAGAGCAATTGTACGTTGTGCCAGTTATATCAAGAATACAAGTAGACCAGCACATTCGATTTCTCTAGGGTCGCTTCTCTAGGCCCCTACCTCATTCGCTTCTCTAGGCCCCTACTTCAGTCGCTTCTCTAGGGCCCTACTTCAGTCGCTTCTCTAGGGCCCTACTTCAGTCGCTTCTCTAGGCCCCTACTTCAGTCGCTTCTCTAGGCCCTACTTCAGTCGCTTCTCTAGGCCCTACCTCAGTCGCTTCTCTAGGCCCCTACCTCAGTCGCTTCTCTAGGCCCCTACTTCAGTCGCTTCTCTAGGGCCCTACTTCAGTCGCTTCTCTAGGCCTCATCTTCTAGCCCTACCAGTCGCTTCTCTAGGCCTCAGTCGCTTCTCTAGGCCCCTACCTCAGTCGCTTCTCTAGCCCTACTCAGTCGCTTCTCTAGGCCCCTCTATCGCTTCTCTAGGCCCCTACCTCAGTCGCTTCTAGGCCCCTCTACCTCAGTCGCTTCTCTAGGCCCCTACCTCAGTGCTTCTCTAGGCCCCTACCTCAGTCGCTTCTCTAGGCCTCAGTCGCTTCTCTAGGCCCCTACCTCAGTCGCTTCTCTAGGCCCCTACTTCAGTCGCTTCTCTAGGCCCTACTTCAGTCGCTTCTCTAGGCCCTACCTCAGTCGCTTCTCTAGGCCCCTACCTCAGTCGCTTCTCTAGGCCCCTACCTCAGTCGCTTCTCTAGGCCCCTACCTCAGTCGCTTCTCTAGGCCCCTACCTCAGTCGCTTCTCTAGGCCCTCCAGTCGCTCTCTAGGCCTACCTCAGCTTCTCTAGGCTCCTCAGTCGCTTCTCTAGGCCTACTGTCCCTCTAGGCCCTACTCAGTCGCTTCTCTAGCCCTACTCAGTCGCTTCTCTAGGCCCTACTCAGTCCTTCTCTAGCCCTACTCAGTCGCTTCTCTAGGCCCCTACTCAGTCGCTTCTCTAGGCCCTCAGTCGCTTCTCTAGGCCCCTACCTCAGTCGCTTCTCTAGGCCCTACCTCAGTCGCTTCTCTGGCCCTACCTAGCGCTTCTCTAGGCCTCAGTCGCTTCTCTAGGCCCTACCTCAGTCGCTCTCTAGCCCTACCTCAGTCGCTTCTCTAGGCCCCTACCTCAGTGCTTCTCTAGGCCCCTCTCAGTCCTCTGCCCTACCTCAGTGTTTAGGCCTACTCAGTCGCTTCTCTGGGCCCACCTACGTCGGCATGCTTCTGACCCTTACACCAGTGACTTCCAGGCCATCCATCTCCTTCTAACCTCGTCCTTCTCTGATCTTCTACTTATCCTCTCTGGCCTTGTGGCATGCTCAACAGTGGTCGCTTTTTCTCAGTCTATGGCTGATTTCTGGTCGCCATAGTCGCCTCTAGTCCTCCAGTAAGCTTCTCCTCAGGTCCTACTTTAGCTTCTCTGTCTTTCCTTTCGGTCCCTCAAGTGCTTCTCTAGGCCTACTTGTCTTCTCTAGGTTCCCGACTCGTCCTATTTTGCTCTTAACCTCATCAGTGTCTTCTGCACTGCAGGCACATCTACTAGTCCCAGCATACCTCAGTCTCTCTGAGCCCTATATGCTTCTAAGGCCTCAGCCTTCTCTGGCCTCAGAGACTCTCATGAGGCCTACCTCAAGTGGCTATGGCCTCTAGTCGCTCTCTGGCCCCTACCTCATCGCCTCTGGCCCTGTTTCTCACCCCTACCTCAGTACTTCTCTGGCCCCTACCTCAGTCGCTTCTCAGGCCCTACCTCAGTCCTTCTCTAGGCCTCAGTCGCTTCTCTAGGCCCCTACTCAGTCGCTTCTCTAGGCCTCAGTCGCTTCTCTGCCCTACCTCAGTCGCTTCTAGCCCTAGCTAGTCGCTTCTCTGGCCTACCTCAGTCGCTTCTCTGCCCTACCTCAGTGCTTTTGGCCCTACCTCAGTGCTTCTCTGGCCTCATGGCTCTCTGGCCCCTACCTCAGTCGCTACTTACAGCATGTCTTGTAGGTGCAGTGGTACTATTCTTTGCTTCTCTTGTGGCCCTGACACGAGGCGATTGTTATGACCGATTGACAGAATTGATATGACACCAGGGACCATTCCATCTCCTTCATTGAACACTGTACCTTATCATGTATATTTACTAACTTATCCCTCTCTGTGCCTTGTGGAGCATAGGACCTCAACAGTTGGTCGGCATTTTTCTCAGTCTATGGCTGATTTCTTTATGGTCTGCCGGGATAGTCGAGCACTCTTTAGTTCCTCAAGAAGAATTCGTCTCCAGGTCTATTTAGGGCGTTCTCTTTTTCGTTTTCCTTGCGGGTTCCACTCAAGTGCTTGTCTAGTGACACTTGACTGTGTCTTCCGTAGGGTATGCCCGACTCATCGCTATTTTTGCATCTTAACCTGGGTCATCATGTGTTCTTGTCTGCAACTGCAGGCAACAGTTGACAAAGTCCCACAGCATGACATGCTGATTCTCATGAATGACCTGAATGCTAAGGTAGCCATCGATAATACTGGCAGGGAGAGAGAGAGAGAGAGAGAGAGAGAGATGGGAACTAATGGTCGTGGAAGCATGGATGAAAATGGTGAGCTATTTGCAGATTGATCTGCCTCCAATAACCTTGTCATTGGGGTACACTCTTTTGCCATTAAACAAGAGGGTTTTAAAGTCGAAGGATTGACTTTATTACACCGGGTTTTACCCCATATGGCTCGGTTCCTCTCTGTAGAAATGGCACTCCACCTGCCGAGAGTATTGCACAAACTCCGTAGCTCCAGCAACAATCCTAGGGTCTTTGGAAAAAAAATTGCACTCGTGAACAGATCGGCGTGGTCCCGTTCAAACCCACGCCCTTCGACTCACAAGCAAAGGGCTTAACCACTTAGCCACACAGACCCCAAATGTGGATCTCGCCAGACCATCAGACTGAAAACCAGATTGACCATGTGGCAATTCTTCAACGATGGAGTACATTATCACGGGATAAAACATGTATAATCTTTTTATCTTCATCTTTTTCTTTAATACTGTTTTGCCTCACAAGAAGAGGTTTCTAGAACAAGACTTTTGTGTGTGCTTCATAAACAGTATTTTTCATTGCCTATGCTGCTTCTTCTTCTTTGCGTTCGTTCTTTACGAGCAATTTTAATCACTCTTTGTGATATGTTTGATCTTTGCCAAAAACATGTATACGTTGCACATTGGTTTGGTAGGCCCCTAAACGCATAGACTTCTACACGTTTAGGACATGTACATCCAATTTCAGTCAAACCTCCATTTTTTTTTTGGTGGATCCAGAAGCACTTGAGCTATTCAGCTCTTCGGCTCGGTGCCATGGACATCGTAACCCTTCGGTTCTGTGCCACGAACACCGTAAATCTGGGGAATCTGTGACTTTTTCTGCCATCCCGCGAATTTGAACCCGCACACACAGAGGATAGTCACCCGTAGTCCAACGCGCTACGAACACGCTGGACAGACGGCAGTCAAACCTCCTTAATTGCCTCTTATGACATGCATGGCAGGTAACAGTGGTGCTATACTTTACACCCCAAATTTGGGCCCCGGTAACCACTCGCCTCTGCTATTTCTGAGGTTCATGTTTTTGTGTGGACGACCTTTTTCTTTGTATCCACTTTATCGGAGTAGCATTGCTCTTTGAGGCACACTGTCTGTTGGTAATCTGCTTATGTAGCCAAACTATTTAATTTATCGTTTCTTGATGAAGTTCAGTACTGATGCTGTATCCTTTTTTTCCCCTGATGTCTTTATTTCTAAACCGGTCTTTTCTAGATACTCCCAGCATTTTAGACGCTTCATCTCTGTCGTGACTAGTTTTCTTCTATCATTTGATGTCAGTGTCCAGGTTTGGCACTGATAGCATAATATTAGAAGAAAGATTGTGTTGAACATTGCTCTTTTAATGTTCATGGTAACATCCTTGCATTTCAAAATTGGTGCCATTTGTTCTATTATTTGATTTGCTTTATTGATCTATGTTGGATTTCGTTAGTTATTTTTCCATTTGCTGAACAAATGCTCCCTAGGTATATACAATCTTTGACTTGTTTTAATTGAAGTTTCTCGATGAGTCTCTGTGGCGTAGAGGTCTCTGTGGCGTAGAGGTCTCTGTGGCGTAGAGGTTAGGTGCTCTCCTCTAGCTCCAAAGGTACTTGGTTCGCTCCCGTATTGAGCATCAGGATATTTTTCTAGAGATTCCTGATCTCAATAGAGTTCCTAATTCTACTGGAGACGGACGATATAACATCGTTTCCATGTTCAAATTGAGCATGCAAAGTAACCCTTGGGAGTTCAAAATCGAGAAGAACAGGCTGGAAAGCCGCTGCCTAGGTAAAAAAAAATATTAATAAATAAATTTTCCCCATCTTCTAAATTACATTGGGGATCCTCGCAGATGCTGCAGAGCTTGTGCTCTGTCGCTGAGATCTTCCTGTGTAAGAAAGAAACCAGATCTGAGCACACATGATTACTCACCAAAGTGCAATGATGATGGTCCAATCAATCAATCAATCAATCAATCAGCAATATAGATACAATCACTTTATAACCTCCACAAAAAAAAAAAACATATATAACTTTATAAAACTAGGATACAGCCGAATATAAATCAATCAATAATTTTATAATATGACAAACAATCCAAATATTAATTTCTATATTATCGTAAGAAATAATAAAAATATTAATTTCCATATTATCGTGAGAAACAATCAAAATATTAATTTCTATATTATCGTAAGAAATAATAAAAATATTAATTTCTATATTATCGTGAGAAACAATAAAAATATTAATTTCCATATTATTGTAAGAAATAATAAAAATATTAATTTCTATATTATCGTGACAAATAATAAAAATATTAATTTCTATATTATCGTGAGAAACAATAAAAATATTAATTTCCATATTATTGTAAGAAATAATAAAAATATTAATTTCTATATTATCGTGAAAAATAATAAAAATATTAATTTCTATATTATCGTAACAAATAATAAAAATATTAATTTCTATTATCGTGAAAAATAATAAAAATATTAATTTCTATATTATCGTAAAAAAACAATAAAAATATTAATTTCTATATTATTGTAAAGAAAATCCTGTTCAAACAAAGGAAGATTTTAAAATGGATGAAGAAGAGGCAGTCATTGTTTTATTTATTTTTGGCATGTACTGTGAAGACGAGGTCTCGACAACATTATGACAACAGGTAAAATTATTGGAAGAAGTGTCGCAGGATCTTAAAGAGAGGAGATACTGAACACTTTAAAATTATGGGATGGAAGAAAGTAAAAAAAAAGAAATTATTAATAGAATTAGTGTTTGGAAGTTGTGGAGATCGGCAGCAAGAAGTCAGTACGGAACATGATGATGATATAATTGTTAAATCTTCTTTTTCATCCTTCGCCCCCAGGGAGGCATAGGTCCGCAACCAAGACCTTCCAAGCCCGCCTATCCAAGGCCATCCCTTCCAGATCCCTCCTTGCAGGGTCCTTCTTCCTCGGGTGGCAAGCTATGAATTTTCCTGGTTACGGTTTCTGTAGCTATCTAGTGTTTTTACGGGGTGGGGTAGCTAGCCCCACGCTTAACCGCCTTAGTCACCTCTTACGACATGCGCAGCAGGTAACAGTGGTTCTATTCTTTACACCCCAATTTGGGCCGGTAACCACTCGGTCAATTTGTTAAATATTTATGAATAATTAAGTATTAGGAGCTTCCGACTGGTTGTGTTTGTAAGAACGCTCATATTGCTAGGCTAGGCAATGGGTGCTGTAAGAAATAAGGGTAAATGGTTCGAATCCTGTGTTTGGTAATTTATTTTATCCTGAAGCTCCTAATACTTGTTACACTGTATATTTATTGATCATATTTATTGATTCTGTTACTTCCCTGGGTTCTCTTACAAAAACATCTTGTTCTCGTCTCTGAATAATTTGGTGTCCTTTGTCACATTTATGGGCAGTTGCTTGAATCTACATTTCCCATCTTGCAGGCCGATGCTGCAGAGTGAAGTAGAGTATACAAGGCAACAACTAATTCAAGCATGAGGGTGGAGATAGCATTTGTAGCTCAAGTGGTAGTGAGCTCGATCACAAACCCAAGCATACCTGGTTCAAACTCCACGGTAGGCAAGTTTGGAAACAAATTAGTTTCCGTGGGATTTTTACAAAAGGTAAAAATAGATCTCACCATTCAGAAAGCAATTGCAAACTACTGAATGTTTAAGTGATGCCTAGAAAATCAACGACTCGTTTACTGTGGTTGATGGCTACGTCCTTTAGGATATGCCACGATTTTTTAGAAATACTTTTTTAGAAACTTAGAATGGGACTATGTGGTTTCAGAGCCCACCTCCATAGAATTTGTCTCAGGGACTCGGCTGCCTGCACATGTGGAGCACCAAAGCAGTCCTTAAAGCACATCTTGCAAGACTGCCCCAGCCTGAGCAGTGTGAGAATGGAAATCTGGTCAACAGAAATATCACTTTAGAACAAACTATGGGGGACTGGTGACGACCTCAAGCGCACCACCCTGTTTATGACACATACCAGAAGTTGATGGCAGAAGAAGGCCCGTATGCCCAGTGTGTTCGTAGCGCGTTTGGACTACGTGTGACTATCCCTCTGTGTGTGCGGGTTCAATTCCGCGGGATGGCAGAAAAAGCCACAGATTCCCCAGATTTACGGTGTTTGTGGCACCGAACCGAAGGGTTACGATGTCCATGGCACCGAGCCGAAGAGCTCAAGTGCTTCTGCATCGGAAAAAAAAAAATGGCAGAAGAAGAAGCTGTCGTCTAGTAACTATCTAGGACTCCATTAACTGTTAATGTGTTTGACTAAGTCAGTGCTATAGAAGGTCCAAAATGGCAGGTTGCGATATGAGGGGATGTCGTCTATAGTGCTTTCCAACCTCAAGAGACTCACATGAATCTTCTCTTCTGAGCATGCAACTTCTCTACTAACCACTCGGGAGGAATAACATGGTGTACAAGCAGAAATGTATGCCTGTGAATTGGATACCTCAACATACAATATTTTCAAGACGTAATGAGCCACATACAATGCAATATAGAACCATTGGCAATTCAAAATTGAGAAGAACAGAATGCCGCTGCTCGAGCAAAATTCATTAGAAAAATTAAAAAATAAAATTCCTAGATAGTATTTTCACTATCTTCTAAATTACATTGTGGACCCTCGCTGGAGCTATGGAGCTTGTGCACTGCCGTTGAGATCTTCCTGTGTGAGAAAGAGATCGGAGCACACATGGTTACTCACCAAAGTGCAATGATGATGATCATATCAATCAATCAATACAATGGAACAAATTCAAGCAATGTTAAAAACTAGGTTGAACATACAATTTTTTCAAGATGCAATGAAACAAAGAACAGATTATTAAAAATAATCAGTATGGAACTGGAATGAAGATGAAATATTTTCAAGATATGACGGACCGCATAGAAGACAAATTACAACCACACCTCGGAGGTCAACAGTGAAATCAAAAAAGTTATTAGCAAAAAATATCACAGAACAAAGCACAGATATAATTTTTTTGATGTTGTACGATTTGTAGGGCAGTGTCGAATGGGGAAAGGAGGAGGGATTGGGGGAAGGAGAGACTTGACCTTGCAGAATTTAATGGCTGCATGGCTAGTGCAGTCATCACAAATATGTTTAGGTTAGGATATTTCTTTATGACTTCGACATAAAAACATCCCCTCACAGATATCATAATACATCAATTAAAAACATATGAATATCTTTACGTACAATATGGCAGTTAATCTGGAGGATGAGTTTCGAATAATATATGTAATAAACAGAGATTATTAATTTATCAACATTTCCCTGTGCTGTTTTCCTTGGTAGTGAAAACTTTAACCAGTGTCTCCCCACACTTATCGTAAAAAGTGACTATAGGGGTTGATGCTAGGCCGGTGACTAGAGGGGTTGATGTTAGGCCGGTGACTAGAGAGGTTGATGTTAGGCCGGTGACTAGAGGGGTTGATGTTAGGCCAGTGACTAGAGGGGTTGATGTTAGGCTGTCGGCTGCACAATGTAAAAATGTAACTAGAGAGGTTGATGTTAGGCCGTCGGCTCTACAATATAAACAGTGACTAGAGAGATTGATGCTAGGCCGGTGACTAGAGGGGTTGATGTTAGGCCGGTGACTAGAGGGGTTGATGTTAGGCTGGTGACTAGAGGGGTTGATGCTAGGCCGGTGACTAGAAGGGTTGATGTTAGGCCGGTGACTAGAGGGGTTGATGTTAGGCCGGTGACTAGAGGGGTTGATGCTAGGCCGGTGACTAGAAGGGTTGATGTTAGGCCGGTGACTAGAAGGGTTGATGTTAGGTCGGTGACTAGAGGGGTTGATGCTAGGCTGGTGACTAGAGAGGTTGATGTCAGACCGGTGACTAGATTGGTTGGTATTAGGCCGTCGGCTACACAATGTAAAAAAGTAACTAGAGAGGTTGATGTTAGGTCAGCGACTCTACAATGTCTTCTTCTTCAAACGTTCCATATCGACCACTTGTTAAACCACTCTTTGTTAATCTGTATGTGATCCTAGCAGGAGAGCGACTGTCTATTGTGCCAGCTATGCGTCTACAAGTAGGCCAGCACATCCAATTTTTGCTCTACTTTTTATTTACTAGGGTAGCTTTCCTAGGCCCCTACCTCAGTCGCCTCTTACAGCATGCCTTGTAGGTCACATTGTTACTATTCTTTGCTCCCCTTGCAAGCCCCGGCAACATGCGGGCGATTCTCTTTAAAGCTAACTGTTACCTTTGTCATTTACATTATTGTAAAAGTCAAAATTTGAATAAACTAGATCAGCGTTTCCCAAACTGGGGTCTGCGAGGTACTCACAGAAGGTCCTCAAGCACTTGAAGAAATATTATGATCTTTGACATTTTAAAAGGAAAATATAAATTTCAAAAACATGTATAAAAACAGTGGTGAACTAGTTCTGCTGCGAAATCAAAAGACCCAGACCAGACCGGAGTCTAAATGCCTGACAGGACAAAATGAAATATCATTTGAAGTTTGCATCAGTCTGAGAAATTGGAGCCAGCTTGATTATTAGTGTGGTGTAATAATAACTTCATCACTAGAAGATTTTCATATATAGAAACAACCTGCTGCCTACAGGTCAGCTGGGGACAGCCCAAGGCTGACGGAGAGTGAACCTAGTTTAACGCTGGCTAAAACTGGACACATCGCCGAAGGATAAGCACCAGAGCTCCAAATGGTGCTAAAGATGTGACGAAGCACACCAATGCTAAAGCTGCATGAATTAGATTTCCACATGAATAAAATTTATGGGAAAATCTGGTACATCAGTCTAAGCGGTGATCGCGAGAGAGAGATATATAGAAACTTTTGGGGGTCCACTGCAGCAAAATGTATTTAAACGGGAGTCTGCAGTAATGCAAAGTTTGAGAACCGCTGAGCTAGATGAAGAACAAGAAAATAAAATGATATATTTTGATATTCTCAAATTTACATCAGATATCCTTAGAGGTATGGCTCACGGCAAACCATTGATTCCTTTCTGTGAGAATGTGCAGAGGAACAACAGGAAGCTGTTAGAACTAGAAATGTCAGAGGTCAATCTCATCTTCCTCTATCAGTTTCCTCCTCTGGTACAGTCGGTACTGAACCTTCCACTTTCTGTAACTTAAGAATGCTGTCAAACCATTTAACAGCATACAAATGTAGCCGAGGATCTGCAAGACAAAATTAAGCTTCAGTTAAATATAGAGGATGCTCAAGATTTTCTTCTTCAGCGATCTCTGGTCATCCGCTTAATTTACCGTGGATCACAAAATGGGCGGTCAGCTTCAGGTCTGTCAGGTTTCCCCAAAGCTTAGTTTTAAGGTCGACTGGGTGTCTGGCCACATATTGCTTCTCAGCTCACCCAGGAGAGGAGAGTCTTGCAGGATATGCTCTGGTGTCTGTTCCGTCTGCTGACACTGGCAGAGAGCTGTTTGACTTATTCCTAGTCTATATAAGTGTTTCTTGAGTCTGCAGTTCCGGTGCATAGTCGAAATATAATGACCTGGTCTGTTCTGCTTACGTCTTTGAGGGAGTCTTTTCCATAATCATATCCAGTGTTTGTCTTCCAGTCTACTGCAGATTGTCTCTGTATGAGGATTTTGACCTCTTGAAAGGACAATGGGTTGGTAAATTTGCTCTTTGGCACTGCCCTTCTTAGCTAAGACATCAGCACTCATTGCTTGCTATGCTACAGTGAGATAGAATCCACTGCAAGTGAATTTCTGTCTTTTCTGAAAGCTGAGCTGTTCAAGATAAAAGTAGTCCGATTGACAAATAAAAACTTGCCAATCGGGCTACTTTTATCTTGAACACCCTGTATAAGACTACATTTGCAACCTACTATTGGGCGAGGACACTAAAACAGATGTTGAATCTATAGAGCAATTTAGAGAATTTAGAATTGCAAGATGTACAAGTAGAAGTGTGTTTAACCAGAGAGCCACAGGAACCATCAGTATGCATACCTTTCAAAATCTGTTGGGGAGACTGAGCAAGAATGGGTCTGTCCAGAGTTACTACTGATAGGTGCGGCAAGATGGGAAAACCATGAGAGAAAACCCAGTAGATACATCAATCAACACAGAACGGGAGTTGTTAGCCTAAACACACTGAGATACATACTTGGGAGGAGATCGGAGCAATTATGGACATGTGCGATGTCCGATGATCCTTAAATGAACAATGCCCAGATTGCAATGACATCATTCTATTAACCAATAAAGTAAAAGAACTCATGGCATTTCAAAATTGAGAAGATCAGGCTGTAAAGCCGCTGCCCAGGCAAAATTAATTAGTAAGATTTGTTAAAAGTTCCTACTAATTATTTTCACCTCTTCAAAATTACATCAGGGACCCTTGCCGGTGCTACGGAGTTAGTGCACTGCCGCTGAGATCTTCCTGTGTTAGAAAGGGATCAGAGCACACATGGTTACTAACCAAAATGCAGTGATGGTGATCTTATCAATCAATATAAGACTACAAGGAATTTGTTATTGGTTACATAACTGACGTCATTGCAATCCGGGAAGACCCATAGGTGCTCAGTCTTCCCAACAGATTGATTGATTGGACAGGCCATCATCATCGCACTGAGTTGAATAACCATATGTGCTCTGATCTCTTTTTTATAGTGGTGAGTCACCAATACAAATAAGATTCAGACCTTTGTCAATGGATGTCTTGGGCGGATTCTCAGACTGAGATGGTATGATAGAGTTGCAAACACAGACCTGTGAATAAGAACCGGACAGGAACCCATAGTGATCCAGGTTAACTGGAGAAATTGGCATTGGGTTGTATGCTCTTATGAAAGACACAGTCGAATGTCATTAGACAAGCACTTGAGTGGAACCGCATAGGAAAATAAAAAGAGGATGGCCTAAATAGACCTGAAGACGAAGTCTTCTTGAGGAACTGAAGAGTGCTCGACTATCCTGGGAGACCATAAAGAAAACAGCCAGAGACCAAGAAAATTGGCTAACAACTGTTGAGGCCCTATGCTCCACGAGGAGCGGAGAGGAATAATAAGTAAGACAGAGATGAAGTGTTTACACAGAATTCTGGGAGTAACAAGAAGAGACCGGTTAAGAAATGAAAACATCAAAGAAAAAAGTGGGTACAACATCAGTACTGAACTTCACCAAGAAACAACAAATTAAATGGTTCGGCCACATAAGTAGTTACAGACGTATTTTAACTCTCTCCATGTACAGTTATTTCAAGGAAGGAAAAAAAAAGCAATAAAAAAAAAAAAAAATCAGTACTCGTCAATAAATAAACATATATATCTATATATCTTATTATATACTAATTTAAGAAAACTGGACAACCTATTAGAATAACAAGGTTAAAAATAGTAGAAGTAAAACTATAAAGACTTCTTATAAGCGAAGCAGCTCTAATGGCGCAGTGTACAGTGAATGGCATTCAACGGAATTCAGCTGTGGCGCAGTGTGCAGCAATTGGCGTGGAAAGAGTTAAATGTCAATGGTGTACAGAGAACTCTTCTGTAAAACTTATATTGTGAAACACATATATGTGTTTCAGCCAATGGACAGAGCTGACATTTTGAACGCCCTCATAGAGTGTGCCCACAGAGAAGATTTTCATCTAAATCAATCCACATCAACTACTAGATTGCAGGGCCTGGGATTGATGATTGGTGTGGCAAGAAAAGAACAGTACAACAGATATACGAGTAGGCTCATCAATCAAAATCGAACTGGTACGGTCAATCGCTGGACGCTGTTGGAGATATTGCGAAGGAGATCAGAGCACCTATGGACATGTTCGGAGTGCAACGAAGATATTCCAAACTGAAACATATAAGTTAATAAAATAAAAACAACGGAGAAAACTTTTGACAATAACTACATACCACTGATGTGACAAGTTGATTGATGGTTTCCTCCGAGACATTAGTTCTCATCTTTTCATAAAAATCAAATGCACTGGCAACAAGGGAAGTACCCACAAGGTAGAAGAATGAAAACAACGCATAAACAACCATATCCTGTTGAGAGATAGATGCAATCACTGATACAGCAACAAGTTTATTAAACTGACACATTTCAAAAAATTAATTTGAACTGCTCATCATCAAGGTACGTATCCTTTATAGGACGTTGCTCTCTTTGCAGGGCATCTGAAATTCATTCTATCTCTAGCCAGTTCACCCCCTTCGTCGATGGTCATATTCATGATTTCTTTAATATCTTGTAGCCCGCCCTAGTGGTTACCGGGGCCCAACTTTGGGGTGTAAAGAATAGAACCACGGTTATCTCCCAAGCATGTCGTAAGAGGCGAATAAGGAGGTTTGGCTGAAATCGGATGCATGTGTCTGCTTGGGAATGCTAACCCGAACAAATGCTTGCAGAAAATGGATGCACCAGGCCGTAAGGCGCATAACATGGTGCAACGACCCTCACAATGAGGAATGGGATTACGGATTCTACGGCCGCCAACCTGACTCTGAGACTTAGCCATGCAGTAAGAATGTCAGACCTACCATCACGAGGGTGGCCAAAATTTACTGCGGGAAGAGGTTGGCACAAACAGGAAAGCAGAAATCATAGGAATTATATCCTACAGAACTGCCCCCAGTATGCAGACTTGAGAAGAAAGAGGTCCCTTAAACCAGTGTCCAAGACAAACTGTATGGCATGGCTGCTAATCTGAGGCAGACGGCTGCCTTTATTAGAGAATCTGTAATCCCAATCTAGTGAGAAAGCAGAAGAAGAAGAATATATTGTAGCCATCTTCTGCTTGGTCTGCCTCTGCATCCTGGGACCCTGTCCTCCAATATTTATTGAACTGCTACATCAATAAATTAATGAAACTGCTACATCAATAAATTAATTAAACTGCTACATCAATAAATTAATGAAACTGCTACATCAATAAATTAATGAAACTGATGCATGAATAAATTAAAGAAACTGATGCGTCAATAAATTAATGAAACTGCTACATCAATAAATTAATGAAACGGCTACATCAATAAATTAATTAAACTGATGCATCAATAAATTAATGAAACTGATGCATCAATAAATTAAAGAAACTGATGAGTCAATAAATTAATGAAACTGCTACATCAATAAATTAATGAAACGGCTACATCAATAAATTAATGAAACTGCAACATCAATAAATTAATGAAACGGTTACATCAATAAATTAATGAAACTGATGTGTCAATAAATTAATGAAACTGCTACATCAATAAATTAATGAAACTGCAACATCAATAAATTAATGAAACTGCTACATCAATAAATTAATGAAACTGCAACATCAATAAATTAATGAAACTGCAACATCAATAAATTTATGAAACTGATGCATTACAACATTTAATTCGAACTGATGCATCAATACATTATGAAAGCCTGTGCAAAATTCATTAGAAAGATTACAAAATTCATTAGAAAGATTACAAAATTCATTAGAAAGATTACAAAATTCATTAGAAAGATTACAAAATTCATTAGAAAGATTACAAAATTCATTAGAAAGATTACAAAATTCATTAGAAAGATTACAAAATTCATTAGAAAGATTACAAAATTCATTAGAAAGATTACAAAATTCATTAGAAAGATTACAAAATTCATTAGAAAGATTACAAAATTCATTAGAAAGATTACAAAATTCATTAGAAAGATTACAAAATTCATTAGAAAGATTACAAAATTCATTAGAAAGATTACAAAATTCATTAGAAAGATTACAAAATTCATTAGAAAGATTACAAAATAAAATTCTTACAAAATATTTTCATCATCTTCTAAATTATATCGGGATCTCGCTTCTTTCCTAAAAGTATATGGGAATTAAATCTTTAGTGTCCAGGAGCACACCTACATAAAAGCCTGGGTTGGTGAGCCCAGCGACCAAAGCTGAAGTCACCTAGAGTAGGACTCTAAGCGAACCAGGAAAACGGATCTCGTCAGCAGGAGACGCAACTGTCTTAGAGAACAAACTAAAAAAAAATGTCTTCAGAAACGGAATGTGTCAGCCATTATTGGCGAGGAAGAATCGACACATATGAATGACTCAATGGCCATCAATTTTCATCATTATCAAATAGCTTGTCCTGAGCAGAACTTTGCCACCCCAACAGTCCTCCAGAATTTCTCTCTCATAGGCCAGATGTCCTGCCTCTGCAGACATCATGTTCAAACCATCAGTTACATCTTGTATCCATCTTCTCCGTGATCTTCCTCTTCTTCTCTTTGCCGGTATGCCTCCTTCAATGATGGTCTTCTCCAGCCCTTCATGTATTTTTATATGTCCAAAATATCTCAATTTTCTCTTTCTTATTTGTAGCATTAACTTGTAATTTTATAATTCTTCATAATTATATCACAGACATAAAAAACATGAAGCTTACAAAAAATGTCCACTCGAATCCGAAGACTGTAATTAATGAAGTTAAATTTCCCAGAAATATAGCCAAAGTCACCAGCAAGGTTAGCACAAGAACAAAAATCATAATACGAAAATGCCAGCTTAGAGGAAGGTTTAGCAGTCCACCATCCTCTCTGCCCGCGCTGACTAGACAAATGAGGGTCGCAGCAGCCATCACCTGTGAAAAAATTCATTGAAAATGTGTATAATTATTGTGTTGTGACAAACTGGAATTGAATAAAATGTTTGATAATAGTTTATTGGTCTGACATCATGGCACTCTGGGTAGACCCTAGGTGATCAGTCTCTCCAACAGATGTCGAAGGGTATGAATACTGATAGTTTCTGTGGCTAGCTGGTACTTCTTCTTCTTTGCGTTCGTTCTTACGACCAATTTTAATCACTCTTTGTGATATGTTTGATCTTTGCCAAGAACGTATATACTTCTTCTTCGATCGTTCTAGGCCTGTTTTAATCATTCTCATTGTGATATATAAACAGCCACACATCAGAACGTGATGTACGTGCACCAGCCTTCAGCACCTATTGGAGCCCAGTTGCTTATCCTTCGGTGGGGTGTTCGTTTTCAGCCAGCTTTTGATTTACTAGGGTGAGCTTTCCTTAGGATTCGATCAGCTTTGCCGTATTTTTGGGCTTTGTGATCTACGCCGGGACAGTGAGTTACGCTGTTTATGCCCGTTCTGACTGATAAATATTTCTCGGGGCTTGTAAGCTTATCCTCGGACGGCGTCTTACTCGTATAAGACACCGTGTAAAGTATCGGCCTTCGCCAATGTTCAGACCCGAACTTCCTGTTTGATCCGTACATTGTCGGCCTTGCTTTACCGTACATTTTTGAGTTTGATCCGGGAAGGAACATTCTCAGCCTCTTCTAGACGCGTATTGGTACGTGGCAATTTGCAATTAACCTCAAAGCACTGGCATGGGGCCGAGTACAAACAATGTAGAGGGTTGTTTCAGTCGGCACTATCATCCGTCGGCATCATCCGCCCCAGTTATTCCGGGGATGTTAGTTACGACTGCAATCGAACCTTGCCCGGTTGCCCCAAGGCTGGCAGTTCCGTTAGGCATCACCAACCTCAGTTCTTCCGGGGATGTTAATTTTAATCGCACAGTACCTTGCACGGTTTTCCCAGGGCGGGTAGTTTCGTTATGCACTAAACGCAACTTGTTCTTTTGCGCTCGGCAAACCTTGCCCAGTACATGTATCTGCACCGGGCTACCAATGCGGGGTCAGCTGCAATCTTCTCTCGCACCAACACGAGGGTAGACTTTTATTCGTTACGGTCCTGTCTTATTTATTCTTGCTGACGGGCTGGCAATGTTTGCCCCCTCCTCAGGGCTTGAGCTTCTCCTACGTGGGCATACGTTTGGTCACTGGATGCACCTCTCATCCATGTCTGAGACGTTTCGTTGCTGTTTCTTTGCGTTCAGGGACTTGGGCAATATCTTGTTGGACATCGGTCAGGAGATTTGTGCATTTTCTTTGTATGTATCTTTATCGTATTTCCGTACTTGCACTGCTACCCCTACCAGTAGTTTTCTCTCCCGATCCCTGCCCCTCTTAGCCAGACCGGAACCATAGTCTGTTTCCAGGGTCACCGCGTGGAGGTTGGGGGCAGGGTCTTGGTTAGCGCGCCCTCTCGCTAACCCTGGCTCATGTTACCACCATGACCTCATGAGCCTTTGACCCGGATCGTGTCATCTATTGAACTCGACTGATTTAATGAGCCATTCGCAGTTTCACCGTGAGACAGTGTGAACTTAGACATGCATGGCTTAATCTTTGAGACAAGCATATGACTACTGGCAGGATCAAAAAGATAGCTGTCATGGACGAGACCGGACCGACAATGCTCGGGGTAGGGAGACAGCGCTCTGTGCAGAGCGGATCCCGACGTCCCCTGCGAAAATGCGAAATTGAAGCGAAACGACCGAGCGCTCGCTTCCCACAGTTTTGCCGGCAAGACTTGCGCCTCGCCAAGCAAAGAACGACACCATGTTACTACCTGCGGACCCACAAGCTCGTAGCGAGCCGGGCCTTTAACGAGACCACCGTCGAGCGTTTAAAATTTTAGACTGACTGCATCACACCGCGACAGAGAAACTCCGATATACGGACACACACACACCACCAATAAGACCGCGCGCAGTCTTAATAGCAGACGCTACCTTGTCCCTTATTCGCTGGGAGCCTCGTCGCGTGAAAAGCGAGGAGGCACGCGCAGCCGTTAGAGACTATGCACGCAATTGGTTATCGACACTGGGGAACCGCGTTCGCTGACCGGCTCGCCCGTCCGGTTATTTTCAAAACGGGGGGCACAGTTTGCAGACGCACAACCCAGATGAACGTGTATACGTTGCACATTGGTTTGGTAAGCCCCTAAACGAATAGACTTCTACATGTTTAGGACACATGCATCCGATTTCAGCCAAACCTCCTTAGTCGCCTCTTATCACATGCGTGGCAGGTAAGAGTGGTTCTATTCTTTACACCCCAAATTTGGGCGCCGGTAACCACTCGGTCATGTGGCTAGCTGGTTAAACACACTCATTTATCTGCCCCCTAAAAAAACCAGCTCTATTTGTACAATGTGTAATTTCGAACTCTTAAATCACTGGACTGATTCAACGTCAATTTTAGTGATTTCATCCAACAGTAATTCACCAAGAGACCAAAGGACACCCACTTTATCCATCCTAAACTCACCAACAATGGATGCTTTTGATGCAAGCCTGTCAGTTCTCTCATTGTCCCAAACACCAGCATGTCCATGGTAGTAGATCCATGTGAGTCTCTGAAGATTGGAAACTTCTATAATTGACATCCCCTCATACTGCAACCTGCCATTCTGGATCCTTTGAAGCCTTGACTGAGAGTCAGAAACAACAATGGCCACAGTAAACAGAGTCCCAGAGATCCAATGGAAGAAAGTAGTAACGACCTCAACATCCATCCTAGTAGTAGTTGTCCTATATGTTTAATTTTGCTCTGCAACAACCCCACCCTGTGTGCTAGCAATAATCGTTTGTTATTTTTGGGTTTTTTTCCGATCCAGAAGCACTTGAGCTTTTCAGCTCTTCGCTCGGTGCCATGGACATCGCAACCCTTCGGTTCGGTGCCACGAACACCGTAAATCTGGGGAATCAATGGCTTTTTCTGCCATCCCGCGGAATTGAACCCGCACACAGAGGGATAGTCACCCGTAGTCCAGCGCGCTACGAACACGCCGGGCAGACGGGCACAATAATCGTTTAAATTAAATATAACAAATGTTTTAGCTGAGAATGTTATAGGGCATTGAGTCTCGCCCTACTGTAGATCAAGTCATTTTTCAGGTTCAGAATATGCAGATCACCGATGCCTCCAGGGCTCTCTCACGGGTGGCTGAGCAACAAACCACCCATACGATTATCATCAGACTCGATGAATATGCTTAAAAGGATTGAATCTGGAAATCTGCGTTCGGAATGGGTAGACATCATTCTGAGGCCACATCACATTACAATGACTTGGCTGTACACACCTGAACATGCTGGAGTGCAGGGCAATGAATGTGCTGACGTTCTTGCAAACAGTGCCCAGACTCAAGCTGTCAGAAGTATAGACAGAGCCAATGTCATCAATGTGGTGCAAGCTAATTTATCTGATATGGATGAGTCTCAGACAGTGGATCAATTGTGAGAATTACAAGTTAAGTTTGGACATGCCAGTGCAATATTCGTGGTAGAGATATACTAATCAACTTCTCATGGGTACGTGAGCAAATGGATTTCCCAGTATTAAAATATTACACTTAGTTCCTATCTTATATTTGTAAAGAATGTAACTCACCAGTTGGATGAAATGAAGAAGACCTGCACATGTCATAAGATAACTAAGATCCCAGAAAATGATAACTCGTTGCAGAACTTTCTCTTCAGCTGCACTTGTTCTTGAACTCTGACTTTCGTGACTGCTCTGAGAACCTGGAATGGAAAGCTCGTCTAATGTATTTTTTCGTCGGTTTGCGCTCACAGATATTCTGCGATTGCTCTGAAGATTATCACCTTTGCTTTCATTCAAATTTGGCGGGCCATCATAGAAAGGATTCGTTATGCTCGTGCAGGAAGAACTTTGTGAATGTGATGGCGAGCTGTATCTTGATAATTCTTCGCTTACAGTATTGTCATTTTCCATATCGGCCTCAAAAATTTCCTTACCGGGGCTATTATCAGACTCTGCCATATTGTTATTTAGTTCATGTACGGGTTTGAACAAATACTAAAGTGAATACATGAAGACATGCTTTACTTGTGTTGAAACAACCGATTTCTGGTAAAATATTCAGCTGAGTAAGGAAACTGTTATCGTTAGCCTTCATAATTTCCAGCAGTCCAGTCTTTGTTATTGATTTTTCCCCCTTGGTAGCCCGGAAGTAAACACCGCAGAGTTCATTTCCTGTTCAAATCTTGAAGCAGATTTAAATTCCCTAGATAGTAATCATGTGCTAAAAGTTATTTTCAGATATTACTTCGGCTCGGTACTTTTGTATCAAACACTCGTTACTAAGTTTTCGTTACTTAGCAATTGGTACTAAATAATTATTGGATGTTAGTCTCAGTGATGAGCAATATTCCTAACATAATTATTGGTTATTAGTCATCATTCTAACATCAGATGGCAGGTGTAAAACAGAGATTATAAGTAGAACAGCTCAAGCGAAAGCAGCATTTATGAAAATGAAAAACACACTATGCGTGAATTCACTACAAATAGCAATGCGAAAACGAATACTCCAATGCTATATTGATCAATAACTTCTGTATGGCAGCGAATCATGGACAATGAATAATCAATACGATCATTGGAAGCCACAGTGATGTGGTTTTACAGAAGAGTGCTGAAAATGCCATGGACAGCAAGGAAAACAAATGCAGCGGTTTTAAACCAGGTATGCGCACAAAGAATCATCATCAAATAGCTTGTCCTGAGCAGAACTTTGTCACCCCAACAGTCCTCCGGAATTTCTTTCTCTCATAGGCCAGATGTCCTGCCTCTGCAGACATCATGTTCAAACCATCAGTTACATCCTGAATCCATCTTCTCCGTGGTCTTCCTCTTCTTCTCTTTGCCGATATGCTTCCTTCCATGATGGTCTTCTCCAGCCCTTCATGTATTTTTATTTGACCAAAATATCTTAATTTTCTCTTTCTTATTTGTAGCATCAGCCAGTTTTCTGTGAATTTGAGCTCTTTCTGGATAGATCTATTTGTTCTCTTCTCTGTCCAGGATATACGAAGGACTCTTCTGTAACACTTATATTTAAAAGCACATATATGTTTTTCCACTGCTTTATTAAATGTCTATGCTTCACACCCATACGTTGCCACTGGGAATATGCATGCTCTTAGTATTCTGATCTTTGTTTTCTTATCAGTTCAATTCCCTAATGTTTTGAGTTGTTTAATTTTTGTAAAGCCATGTTTGTTCTTCTTTTAATTTCCTTCATTCCATTTCCATCTGTTGTTAGCAGTCAACCAAGATATTCAAAACTGTTCACATTTTCTACTTTCTCTCCATTGATTAAAAATATCATTTATCATGTTCGTTTTATCTGCTGTCATTGTTTTTGTTTTTGCCACATTGACACGCAAAGAAACGTTATAAAAAACTAAGAATCCGGGGATCAAGATTCTTCGGGCATAGAATGCAAAGAGAAGGTTTAGAACACTTTGTGACAACAGGTAAAATTCAGGGAAGGAGAGATCGTGGAAGACAGAGATAGAAGATATTGAGTCTAGATTGGATATAGAACGTATGTCTCCTTACGACAATTCTCAGCTAGCTATGCGAGTTTATCTTGTGTTGTTACATCGCAATTTTTTACCATCTTGAGCAAGGGATTCCTGAAACGTGGTGTTTATATCGAAGAGTTTTAGAGGCATGCGATAACTCTTGTATTGAAGGACGGTGCATGTTTGAACTTGTCTAATGTGCGAACAATATTGATCAGGAAAACTGTACCCTTGATGTCTTCAAACTTCAATTGTATATTTTCTGGTTGCGTCCCTTGCATATTCACTGCGTTACTCAAACTCAATGAACGACACGCAAAGCTAAACCTCTCTCACACTACTTTCGGTGCTAAATAGAACCAATACTGATATACGGATGCTAGTCATGAACAACAAACAGATAGGACAATCTCTGGAGACCACAGAGATGGGGTTTTACGGAAGAATGATAATAATATGTTCCGCTAAAACGACTTATGTGGGGGTGTTGAATTAGGTCAAGATACAGAGAAAGCTTATTATCAATATAAGAAAGAGGCAGTCATCATTTTTCGGGCATGTGATGAGAAGGGAGGTTTAGAACATATTGGGACAACCGGTAAAATCGTAGGGAGACGTGCCAGAGGAGACAGAACGATAACATTATGGAGAGTCTTAATTCTTGGCACAGAAGTGCGCCAACATCTGAGATGATAACAAACGTCAGGGACAGAGAGTTGTGGAGATCCATGATCGCCTACACCAGCCGGCACGGTACCTGATGATGATGTCTTACATGTCGTAATGGGACTAACGTAAACGCAACGTACTCACGATCTCGACACAAACCACACAGAACACAAAGAGTGATTAACTTCATTGATGATGTTCGTCCATCACGGGTGATGATGACGACCACACAAATTTTCATCCAAGGGAATGTAGTTGCGTTATGTTTGTCTGTGTGTACGTAGATGACTAGTGAGCCCGATACGGGCTTGAAATGTTCTTGTACAGTGTGGGCAAGGTATACTTGCACTTGTGGGAAGTTTTACTGCCTTTCTGTTTTGACGTTTTTGCTCCATCCGTGCTGTTCTACCTGCCTCGCAGGCCGAGGAACCGTGTCGAAGAAGTGTGTGCCAGGCTGATCTGTCTTGAGCAGCATTCTCCCAGTTGTTGACATCTATGCCAAAATATTTCATCGAGTTCTTGAGTATATATTTGAATCGCTTTTTCTGGCCCCCTGTGAGCGTTTACCACTTTGCAGCTCACCATAAAAGAGTCGTTTGGGTATTCTGCAATCTGGCATTCGAGCCACATGTCCTGCCCATCTTGTCTGGGACTGCATCAAGATTGTATAGATGCTGGGAGAGCAGCTCTTTTTAGGACCTCTGTATCTGGGATCATATCCTGTCATTTGATGTTCATTATTTTTCTAAGGCAGACTGTGTGAAAGTGGTTTAGCTTCCTTGCGTGTCTCTGATATACAGTCCAAGTTTCGCAACTTCATTGATACGAACTAGCGCAAACACATGCATGATTCACGTAATAGCGGCGAATCTACAACTCTAACCAGACTGCAAGAACTCAAAGTTAAGTGTGGTGTAACTCCACAAGAACGCTATGCTGGCAGACAAAGAAGAATTGTAAACCAACAAAGAACCGGTGTCGTTAGTCGCCACACGCTGATGGACATACTGAGGAGAGATCGGAGCACTTATGAACTAATTTGTCCGACGTGCAGTGATGGTGATCCGACGACTAAACTAAACTAAACTAGCGCAAACAACAACATCGTTTGTGATGGACGACTATTTTAGCACGGAGACAACAGACGCTGCATCTGTGCCAGGATGGACTTTCTAATACTTGAGTTAGCTCAACGTATTCGCATTTGCAAAAATGAAATTTGGCACACGACGTCAATAACAGTTTCTATTAAATTATTTTTAGAGTCCTATCTTCTCCTTCGGATGTTGTTAGTCTTGTAAAGGAGAAAGTAAAGAAACCCATGGTATACCACGTTGTATATAGGCAGTGGCGGCACGTTGTCATTTTTCTTGGTGGGGCCAGACACAAATTTTCGGAAAAATCATGGTTTTTTACCATTTACTATTCCGGGAAGTTATTCCCCCTATCGATTACTGGTGGGGCCGGCCCCGATGGCCCTTAATGACTAGCCGCCCCTGTATATAGGGTAATACGGTGTCTATCTATCTATTGTCTATTCACAGGTGGAAGATGTAGTTGGATGTCCACTCTTGCCGTTAAGCGTTGGGATGGGAGCTTTAATTTGCTTTCTAGGGCTAGATGAGTTGCTCTTGTTGTGTTGTATCCGTGTTTATGTAGTGTGGTCTTGATATTGTATATCCATCTTTTTCTTGGTCTTCCCTTAGCTCTAATACCTGATCTCTTTTTATTGTATGCTGTTATTGGTGGTTGGTTGTATTTCATTCTCATTAAATGTCCAAACCACTGCATTTGTTGTCTTTCGATGTATTCGGTGCATGAAGTTATGCCCACTCTGCTTCTGATGTTCTCATTTCGTTGTCTGTCTTTCCTGGTGACTCCCACTGCCTTCCTCAAGCATTTCATTTCACACGTGGTGAGCTTTCTGTGATGTGTTGCTGTAAGAGACCAAGTTTGGTACTGGTAACATAGTGTTGGTAGGAAAATACTTGTTATCATCTGTCTTTTCACTTCCATCTTGATCTTTGGGTGTTGTAGTAATGGTGCCAGCTGGTAGGCCACTGCATTTGCTTTTGGACACCTTGTCTCTATTTCTCTATCTAGTTTTCCTTCCTCTGTAAAAATACTGCCTAAATATTTGAATTCGGAAACTTGCTTTACTCCGGTGTTATCTATTTGTATGTTTGCTTGGCTTGGTGTTCTGCTGATTTTCATGGTCTCGGTCTTTTGTTTGTTGATTTTATGTTGTACTTTCTACATGCTATTATCAATGAATTCATGTGATGTTATAGCTGATCTTCATCTTCAATCATTAAACTTTGGTCGTCCGCAAAAAGCAATTCGTTGATTTGGTTGTTTAATTGGTCGTAGTGATCATTGTCTATGTCAATGAGGTCTTTTTCGCACTGTGCCTCTTTCACTATTCTGTCTATATATATGTTGAAGAGAAGAGGTGAGAGCACACAACCCTGTCTTACTCCTGATTTTGTTTCGAATGAGTCTGTCATTCCGTCTGTTGTTCTTATCACACTGTGGCTATTTGTGTATATTGCTCTGATATTGTCTAGCAGTTGTCCCATGATTCCATAGTTTTCTAGTGTTTCCCATAGAATACTTCTATCTATTCTGTCGAATGCCTTTTCTTGATCGATGAATAATAAGCGTAGCTCTTTATTATATTCTATTGCTTTTTCACTCAGTTGTCTCAGAGTGAATAGAGCGTCTGTGCATCCCACTCTTCTTCTAAATCCAAACTGTGAGGGGCTTATTTGTGGGTCAGCGATGTGTCTTATGCGCTGTTCTAATATTTTTGCGTATATTTTACCAGTGTGGCTTAATAGTGAAATGCCTCTGTATCGCATTCTCTTTTATTGCCTTTATTTTTCCATAATGGGACTATTACTGATTTTTGCCAGTCATCTGGAACTTTTCTTTCTGTCCAAGCGGCTGTGAATATTCTATTTAACCATTTTAAACCTGTTCTTTGCATGCTTTAATTGCTTCGTTGGGTATGCCATCTGCACCTGGTGATTTGTTATTCAGGTTGTTCTTTATTGCTGTTTCAATTTCTTGGATCAATATATATGGTTCTGTTTCTTCACTTTCCTTTGTTGTGTATATATATTCAGTTAATTTAGTAGGGTTGTAAAATTCTTGAAAATATTCCTTACATCTGGTCATTCTATCTTGTCTGTTGAGTAATGGTGTTCCTTCCTTACTGTTTATGATAGTGGTAGGGTTGTAGCTATCGTCTCTCACTCTCATTGCCTGGACACTCTTAAAAAATTCTCTCGGTTTTGTCCTACACAAGTCTGTTAGATGTTCTCCATATTTGCATCAAGAGTTTTCTTTCTCTTTCTTGACTATTCTTTTCACCTCTCTCCTGGCTAGACGGTATAGTACATAGTCGTTATGGTTTTTAGATTTCAACCATGTTTGGAAGCAATGTTTCTTTCTTTGTATGGCTGCTTGTATCTCTTCACTCCATCATGCTGTCTTTGGCTGGTCCTCTTGTGCCACATACTTTTAGTAAATTGTTTGATATGGAGGTTTTAAATACTTCCCATTCCTTCTCGATGTTATCAATTCTCTTGGATAAAGTGTTGTAAATCTGGTTCATTTCTTGATATAACTCGTCTCTGGTTGTTTCTTCCTCCAACTTTTTAAAGTTTATAACATGATCTTTCCAATGTTTTGTTTCAGTTTTGTCTTTTGGTCTCAGCGATTGTTTTCTTTCAGTTACTACGACAGGGTCGATGGTTGGTATCTATGTTAATGTTTGGTATAACTCTGGCGTCTGTGATATACGGTGTTAGGCCTGTATTTCTCATTGTCCGTTTATATACGTTGGTTAATGGGGTCAATATCATGCCGGGTCACCTATACTTTCCAGTGTTTTTCCTGGTACCTAATTGAGATTGGGTTATTGGTTACTAAACTGACGTCATTGCACTACGGGCAGATCCATAGGTGCTCAGTCTCTCCCAACAGATATCGAAGAGTATGCATACTGATGACAAAACATTCCCAGTAAAATCTGGTGTAAGACAGTGATGCGTAATGTCCTCTCTTTTGTTTAGTATTACAATTGACTGGGTGCTAAAAATGCCATAAAACAACAAGCACCAAGAGGAATAAGATGGACCCCTTTCGATATGCTTGAGGATCTGGACTTTGCAGATGATATAGCCCTGGTGTCACACAAATATGAACATATACAAGAGAAAAGTACAATACTTCACAGCACGGCAAAGACAGTAGGCCTCAAAACAAACACAGGAAAAACAAAAATTATGACAAACAGTGAAATCCAACAACCAGTAATGTTAGAAAATGAAACACTGGAAAGGGTTGAGCAGTTTACATATCTTGGTAGCGTACTGACACTAAATGGTGGCACAGAGGAAGATATAAAATCACGTCTAAGTAAGGCCAGAACCGCTTTTGCCAGAATGAAACCAGTATGGAAGTCCAAAATCTACAATAGGACTACAAAGCTTAAACTCTATAAAAGCATTGTTTTGCCAGTTTTGCTCTACGGATCGGAATGTTGGAGGATGACCAAAGGAGATACTAGCAGGCTGTCAGTTTTCCACCACTCTTGTCTTCGCAGAATCTTGGGAATCTTTTGGCCAGTAAAAATATCCAATAACCAACTACTCCAAGATACAAGACAAGAGGCAATGAATGACATACTCAAAAGAGAAGATGGAAATGGCTCGGACATGTTATGAGAATGAGACAAGAAATGCCTGCAAGGATAGCCCTCACTTGGACACCAGAGGGAAAGAGAAAGAAAGGCAGACCACGGACAACATGGAGGTGCATGATGGAAGAGGAACTGGACACCGTATCTCTGACGTGGGGCTCTGCGCTGAAGGTTGCACGGGACAGGAGAGCATGGAAAGTCCTTTCTGAAGCCCCATGTGTCACTAGGCATGACGGGATTAAGTAAGTAAGTAATGCATACTGATGGTTTACGTGGCTCGCTGATTAAACACACCTCTCAGGCATCCAGTTCGACTTGTACAACGGTAACTCCAAACTGCCTAAATCGCTTTTAGTGTCCTCATCCAACAGACAGTCGCTAAGAGACCGAAGAATATCCCCCTTATCTATCTTCAATTATCCAACAATCGATGCTGTTGATGCAAGCCTGTCCGCTCTTTCATTACCGCAGCACCCGAATGCCCAGGACATCATATCCACGTTTAAATGGTTTTAAAGCCAAAGGATTGACTTCATTGCACCGGGTTTTACCCCATCTGGCTCGGTCCTTCTCCGCAGAAATGGCACGCCACCTGCCGAGAGTATTGCACAAAGCACGAACTCCGTAGCTCCAGCAAGAATCCTAGAGGTCTCTGGAAAAAACTGTACTCGTGAACAGAACGGCGCGGATTTGAACCCACGACCTTCGACTCACAAGACAAAGGGCTTAACCACTCAGCCACAGAGACCCCAGATCAAATATCCACGTAAGCCTCTGGAGGTTAGAAACTTCTATAGACGACACCCACTCATACCGCGAAACCCTAGATTGGGTCGACCTGAAAGCCTTTACGATCTAAAAATATTCCACGCCCACTATGGAAATAAACCCGGACCACTAGTATTCAATGCTAGTTCACTAATAACTACGCTACTGCGGCTTTCGTTGCTGGCCTTATGCAACTACACTATACTCCATCTGCCCCCATTCCAGCTCTGGTTTAAAGGACACACGTTTGTTATTACGCAGCCATATTGCCATCTGATATTTGTCGAATAAATAATGTATGAAATCTTTGATCTAATGATATCACATTTCTTTGTTAAGTCATTCATGTATTTTATTTTATGTTAGAATTGTGATGTGGTATTCTCAAATATCTTCGTTGTTGTTATCTTAACCTGTGTCTCACTATTTCTTCTACTTCCTCTTTACGCGAATCCAGTGGCGGCTCGTCATTAAGGGCCAGTGGGGCCGGGTCACACCAAAAATAAGGTGTAACCTGTATTTATTATCATATACAGTACATTAAAATATATCCTAACCGAAACCATGATTTTTCCGAAAATATCTGTCTGGCCCCACCAACAAAAATGATCACGAGCTGCCACTGCGCGAATCCTGTTTTACATCACAGCGTTAGGATAAGAAGAGTTTTCTTTGAAACAAAAATATAAAAGTTGGCAACGAAAGGACATGACCAATGTTATGAAAACAAAATATAATAATAATAAACACACGCAGAAACAAACTACACTCATACACATATACCCACAAACTCAAACAGGAACTACACACACACACACACATATTAAAACATACAAACACCCACTCAAACACACACTCACAATAAAATATAAAAACACAACCACAAATACACACATACTTCTTTTTTCTTTTTGAACGCTCCATATCGACCACTTGTTAACCACTCTGTGTGATGTGTACGTGATCTGAGCCTAAGAGCGAGTGTACGTTGTGTCAGTTATGCGTCTAGAAGTAGGCCAACACATCCGATTTCTGCGAGGCTTTTTATTTACTAGGGTATCTTGTCTTTTCAAGAGGTCAAAACCCTCATACAGAGAAAATCTGCAGTAGACTGGAAGACAAACACTGGATATGATTATGGAAAAGACTCCCTCAAAGACCTAAGCAGAACAGACCAGGTCATTATATTTCGACTACGCACCGGACACTGCAGACTCAACAAACACTTATACAGACTAGGAATAAGTCAAACAGCTCTCTGCCAGTGTCAGCAGACAGAACAGACACCAGAGCATATCCTGCAAGACTGTCCTCTTCTGTGTGAGCTGAGAAGCAACATGTGGCCACACCCAGTCGACCTGAAAACTAAGCTTTGGGGAAACCTGACAGACCTGAAGCTGTCTGCCCAGTTTTTGGTCCACAGTAAATTAAGCGCATGACCAGAGATCGCTGAAGAAGAAGATTTACTAGGGTATCTTCCCTAGGTCCAACATGAGTCGCCTCTTACGACATGCCTTGTAGGTCACAGTGGTACTATTCTTTGCTTCCTTGCGGGCCCCGGCACCACACGGGTGACACACACGCTGATGCGTACTAGCACACACACAAATAAATATACCTACAAACACATCACACACACAAACTAAAACGCGCACACACACACGCACACACGAACGTAAACACAAATACACTCAAACACAGAGACATGCACACAAACCCACACACATACACACACACATGCACACACAAAAGCATACACGCACACTCACATAAGTCCACATACACGCATACACAAGCACTTAAAAAACACGGATACATACACATGCAAACATGAGCACACACACACACAAACACACACAAACAAGCACTACACAAACATAAACACGAACACAGACACACACAAAAACATACAAATCACAATGTTTCTACACTTGGGGATTGATTGAAAAAAATATAATTTTCATTATTAATTAAGTTAGAGAAATTATTTTATAACTTTCCTGAGAGCGATCCCCTTAATGTATATCGCTAACGTTAAATCATCGTCATGTCATGCCTATCATACACTTATTAAAACGATACAACGAACCAAAAGTTGAATTTGTTTGCCACTAGTTCTCTGGAGGTTTTCAAACTACACGCATGAGTATCGCATATGTTATGTGTGCTAGGCGTGTGCAGCACGCTCAAGTGGCAATTGCGCTTGATGCTTGATAATTAAGGCATTCGTATGTGTCGATTCCACCGCTCTAATAATGGTAGACACGTTTCGTTTCTGATGATATCTTTTCTTTGAGTTTGTTCTCTAGATAGCTGCATTTCCCTGCTGACGAGATTTGTCATCCCACATTTGTCTGGGGTTGGCCTACTGTAGGTTACTCCAACCTTCTGCCGTCGGGCTCACCAGCCCAGCCTTTTGTGCAGGGTGTGCTTCCTGGACAATATAGCTAAATCCCCACATACTTAGTGGAAAGTGTTATAGAAGTAGAAGATGTAAACAAGGAGCTTTTTTACAAGAACCCACAGAGGAAGCAACGGAAGCAACGAATATGATCAAGAAATAAACAATGTACAAGAATTAAGAGCTTCCGAAAAAACAAATAGACAAATACAGGATTCGAACCACTTACCATCATTTCTTACGACACCCATCGCCTAGCCTAACAATATTAATTCCTTACGAACACAACCAGCGAGCCATTCTAAAAAAGTGTAGAAGACAAGACAAGAAAATGGATGTAATCCCCAAGCAAGTGGCTTTAACCCTTTCGCTGCTGCATATTTTCCGAAGGCTGCGCTAAAAATAGCTACTCTTTGTTTCTAGGTCACAAACGTGAATGTACGCCTATAGCAGTGACGGTAGCAATGTATAACGTGTTAACACGTCTTTAGCCCACAGAGGAGAGATAATTACTACAGACGTGTTAATGCGTCTTTAGAAATGAATGGGAAAAACGTATATATACGTCCTTAGCAGCTAAAGGGTTAAAAATTCTTGGCACAGTTCGCGGTAGTTGGGTGACTTTAGTACACATTTTCGGCGCACTCTGCGGCAGTTAGTACGGAATGTATTACATTCATTTGTATTTTCAGATATTTAGATGTTAGCTTTGCTGAAAGTCGAAGACAGACGATAACAGTACGAACTGAACGAGAAACACAATTTCAGTTGGAAAAAAAAAAAAGATGGCGTCTGTGGCCTAGGGGTTAGTGACTCGGTCTATTACTACGTTCTGAGTTCGAATCACGCTGTGGACAGTTTAGTTGCAAATTGTTTCGCGTGGATTTTAACAAAAGACGATGGCACCACACGTTCAGAAAGCAATGGCAAACTACTGAACGTAATAATGCCTAGAAAAATCACAAACAGCGTTAAAAAGTTGGGGTTGATTCGCAAAGTCCTGTAAAGGATATGCAATTAACTTTAAGTAAAAAAAAAACGAATTTGAATCTATTCGCTCAGCACTCCCTCCCTTCCTCCATACAACATCATTATTTAGATTCTCCCTCCATACAAAATCACTATTTAGATTCTCCCTCCAATACAACATCAATATTTAGATTCTCCCTCCATACAAAATCACTATTTAGATTCTCCCTCCAGTACAACATCAATATTTAGATTCTCCCTCCAATACAACATCAATATTTAGATTCTCCCTCCAATACAACATCAATATTTAGATTCTCCCTCCAATACAACATCAATATTTAGATTCTCCCTCCAATACAACATCACTATTTAGATATGCTTTGTCCAGATTTATCATAAATAGGAAATTATTTTGATTGATTGATAGGACTATCAGTGACGGCTCGCCATTAAGGACCATTAGGGTCGAGCCCCACCAAAAATAAAGTGTAACGTGTACTTATTACTTTATAAATTAAAATATAACCTAACCCCAAATCTTGATTTTTCAGAAAATTTTTGTCTGGCCCCACCAATAAAAATGAGCACAAGCCGCCACTGAGGACTATCATCATCGTACTTCGGTGATTAACCATGTGTGCTTCGATCTCAGTCTTACACAGAAAGATCTAAGCGACAGTGCACGAACTCCGTAGCATAGGCGAGGTTACCCTATGTAAGTTTGAAGATGGTGAAGGTATTTTGAAGAAATTGTATTTTTAATCTTTTGTAATGAATTGTGTCTGGACAGCGGCTTTCCAGCCTGATTTTAAACTGCCAATTGTTCTTTTCCATAACCAAATGGAACACGGGACCTACGTTTTATCGTCCGTCTCCGATAGGACTGGGAACTCGATCTCACCTACACTGAGATCAGGGATGTCTGGAAAACTAACCAGATGGCTCACGTTTCCTATGTTGCATAGGTTGTAGTGTGTCCTTGTTGTCATTGCATTTCTTTGATGTTGTCTATCCATCTTCTTCGTTGACTTCCCGTGCACACTTAAACAATGTCTTCTATTGTTGGAGGCGTGTCCTTGTTGGAGGTGCAACATCAAGTTTGACAGGACTTCATTCTCATGCACACTTAAACTAGGGCTTCTATTGTTGGAGGTGCAACATCAAGTTTGACAGGACTTCATTCTCGTGCACACTTAGACTATGGCTTCTATTGTTGGAGGTGCAACATCAAGTTTGACAGGACTTCATTCTCGTGCACACTTAAACAATGTCTTCTATTGTTGGAGGTGCAACATCAAGTTTGACAGGACTTCATTCTCGTGCACACTTAAACTATGGCTTCTATTGTTGGAGGTGCAACATCAAGTTTGACAGGACTTCATTCTCGTGCACACTTAAACAATGTCTTCTATTGTTGTAGGTGCAACATCAAGTTTGACAGGACTTCATTCTCGTGCACACTTAAACAATGTCTTCTATTGTTGGAGGCGTGTCCTTGTTGGAGGTGCAACATCAAGTTTGACGGGACTTCATTCTCGAATTATTATTATTTTTTAATCCCATCCCTCTCATGCTTTTACACTTTACATGGGACATGCAAGCAATTGATCCATACCGCTCTATCCTGGGCAACTCGTTCAATATTTTCTTCGGAATTGAGTTCGGTATTTCTCGCCTCTTTCATTAACCCTTTCGCTGCTATATACTTTTCGAAGGTTGAGCTAACAATAGCTACTATTTGTTTTTAAGTCACAAACGTGAATATACGGCTATAGCAGTGACAGTAGAAATGTATAACGTGTTAACACGTCTTTAGCCAACAGAGGAGATAGACGTGTTAATGCGTCTTTAGCAGTGAATGTGAAAATGTATATATACGTCCTTAGCAGCTTATTAAAGTTCGTTTCAGGGTTTCTCTATTTACTTCCTTCTTTTTTAACACTTTCCCTCCCACTTCAATGTCTGCTTTGTGATTCCTTAACCATTTTTATTCAGAGTATGCCCAACATATCTCCATCTTCTCTTTCTTTAACAGTTGCTACTAGTGATTGGTCAGATATTTTTTTGATTTCATCAGTTATCAGTTATATGAGGACTATCATCATAGCACTCCGGACATGTCCATAGGTGCTTCGATCTCAGCCTCAGCAAATCCAGTAGCGTCCAGCGACCCAACACACCAGTTCGATGTTGATTAATCAATCTCCTTGCATATTTAGTATGTCGTTCTTTTTGGGCTGTACCAATATTGACACCCATCTCTTTCAATCTGGTCAGCGAGTGGGATTCACAGCCCTGAAACTCCTCTGTTCGGAAAGACTCTCTCAATGCATGAAGAATGTCATTTCGATCCATGGCAGCTCCCTCTGATATTGTAGCTAAGCCAGCCAATCTATCAGCTCGTTCATTACCCCTAACTCCTGCGCGTCCAGGGACAAAAATTAAGGTGATTTCTCTGATCATTGTCTGTACCAGTACCTCCACCCAGTTACGTTTTCCATTCCTGATTCGACTTTACGAATCATGCTCATGGAGTCACTGAATATGAAAACACGAAAGTAGTTGTGAGATGCCAACCAGTTCACCGCCTCCGTAACCGTCCGAACCTCCATTATCAAACTACTTATGGTTGTTGCGTAGACCCCACTGGCCTCTCTTATTAGTTTTCCACTTCTCTTACTATTTCTGATTTCATCACTTCTTATGAATTCATCCAATTTTATGTTCATTATTTTTGGCAGACATCTATTTTCAAATGCAACCAATTTTCTTTCTTTATCTTCAGTTGTTCTTCAACTCTCACCGTCATGTAAATACTGGGACAACTTTGCAATTGAAATCTAGTAATTTAGCTTAGAAATTATATCACTTAATCATCATCATCATCAAGTAGCGTGTCCCTTCCGGAACTTGGTTCCCATGCCAGCAGTCCTGAAAAACTCTCTGTTTTGTGTAAGTTGGAGGACGTCAGCAACAGTCATTCTTAAATCGTCAATGATATCTTGCACCCATCGTCTTCTAGGTCACCTCTCGTTCGTTTTCCAGGCATCATTTCCTATAAAAATTATCTCCTCTAGGCACACATGTCGTTTGATGTGTCCGAAATATATAATGTTCCTTGTTTTTATGCTCTTTAATAGCCAACTCTCTTTAATATCAAACTGTTGCAGAACAGAAGCATTTATTCTTTTCTCTGTCCATGATATTCTAAGTACTCTTCATATCACTTATTTTTATAAAATAGCACAGCCATTTTGTTTTTGTGTTCTTAGTGCGACTAAAAACAACGGATAATCTAAAATACAGACTTCTCGAATCTTATTTTGGACAAGGTTTGTAAATGCTACACTGCGCCCTTAGGTGGAAACAGAGAAAATTATGAAGAGCTTCTGAACGAACTTGATATTTCTTCTGATTATTGGTCACTGACCAGAATTTCACATTTAAAGGGCATGAAGGAAAGAGTAAAGTTTACAAATTGCTGCTGGCAGTGAAGAAAATAATCCTTACCGTTTCGTCTTGTCTAAAATATCACATGCCAAACCACTATGCCATGTTTTTTGCTTGTTTGTTTTATACTGATAATTCCTCTTCCTTTCTTGAGCTTGAAATATTGTTAGATATTCAATGCTGTCTCTTGTATCCTTCCTTCCTTTCTTGCGTTTGAAATATTGTCTATATATTCAACGCTGTCTCTTGTATCCTTCCTTCCTTTCGTTCGCTTGAAATATTGTCTATATATTCAACGCTGTCTCTTGTATCCTTCCTTCCTTTCGTTCGCTTGAAATATTGTCTATATATTCAACGCTGTCTCTTGTATCCTTCCTTCCTTTCGTTCGCTTGAAATATTGTCTATATATTCAACGCTGTCTCTTGTATCCTTCCTTCCTTTCTTGCGATTGAAATATTGTCTATATATTAAATGTTGTCTTTGTATAAACTTCACTGTCTTTTGTAGCTCACACTGAGGTCTGTGTAGTTTTATGTCGAGTGTCGTTTCATAGTTCCAGTGAGTTAGTATATCATATTCGTGGCAGTCTTGTGCTTGGCAGTCTGATGTGCCGCCTGTCCACATGTAAACATGACACCATTTTTCCAATCTTGAATTTTGTATACATGTGGCTGCGGAGTCCTTCCTTCCTTTCTTTCGCTTGAAATATTGTCTATATATTCATTGTTGTCTCTTGTATAAACTTCACTGTCTTTTGTAGCTCCATAGAGGTCGTCAAGTTTTCTGTCCAGTGCTGTTTCATAATTCCAGTGAGTTTGTCACAGTATATCACATTCGGGGCAGTCATGAAGTATGTGCTCTGCAGTCTGATGTGTCTGTCCACATGTACACATGGCTAAGTTGTCAATCTTGAATTGTGTATACATGTGGCTGCGGAGCCGATTGTGTCCTGTTCTAAGGCGCAGAATGACAACTTGTTCCAATCTGCTCATATTATAGTAATCGTCTTGTATTGGTATTTGTGGCTTTCTCGTTGATTTAATCATCCTTTTCTTTTGGTGGTAGGTAACTGGCACATCCGGTTGATCTCCTTCAGCACCTTCCTTGGCCAATCGGTCTGCTGTTTCATTTCCTAGTATTAAACAACGAGACGGTATCATCTGCAAGACGAACCAGCGCTGCTTGTACAATTTAGACTAGTGTTTCCCAACGTGAGAGAGCCGCTGTAGTGTAGTTGTTAGTGAACTCACTTCGCAAGGCTGGTGGTCTGGGTTCAGCTCCCGCAATGTGCGTGGAATTTTTCCCGACCGCGACGGCTCAACTGGGTACCAGACATGCTCTGGGAAAGTAAAGATGGCCGGCTTGATGCTGACCACATCACCCATCGTGTGCCGACGGTCAATGAAAATACAGGCCTAACACTGTATTGACCACGAGGTATGAAAGGGTTCCTTTACTTTTTTACTTTTTTCCCAACGTGGGGCCCACGCCCCACAGAGGGGGTTGATTGTTAAGTGGGTCAATTAAATATGCATATATATGTTACATAGGGAGGAATACGAATTTTAGAAAGGCTTTGGTGGGGCATGGCATCAAAAAGGTTGGGAAACACTGATTTAGACAGTAGGGTCTGTAGTTACGCTGATGAGTTACACAGAGCAATGGCGAAACACGTAAACACAAAGTATTCTAGTTTTACAACACAAGAAGGATAACTGCGATATTTTAACCTCTCTCTCTCTCTCTCTCTCTCTCTCTCTCTCACTCTCTCTCTTTTCTCATGCCCTTTTGAAACCTTTCGCTGTTACATACTTTCCGAAGACGGAGCTAAAAATAGCTACTCTTTTTGTCTTAGTCACATACGTGAATGTACACCTATAGCAGTGACAGTAGAAATGTATAACGTGTTAACACGTCTTTAGCCCACAGAGGAGAGATAATAACAGACGTGTTAATTCGTCTTTAGCAGTGAATAGGAAAAACGTCTATACACGTCCTTAGCCGCTAAAAGGTGGCAGTCATAAATGAAATCATGCCAAGTCTTCCTAACTTTAGCTATCTCTTGCAGGTTCTTCCAGCTCTTCTGTACATCTTTAATCTCTGACTTAAAATATCTTCTTCATGCATTTTTAGGCCTCCCTCTTTTGCATTCCTTGCGGGTTTCAGGAAAGGTCTATCTCGTTATCTTCACCTCCGGTGTTCTCAATTTGTCTTATCCAGTGCCTTTCGTTTACCTCATTAAGTTTTATGCGAATCTGGTCTGCTCCATTCTCGCGTAGTAAACTACTAACTAAAATTATTATTGTACTCACACACACACACAACCCCCTCCTTTCTGATAAAAGGTATGTGGACGCCCATGGTTCCTAGGGATCTGCCTCGTTCTCTACATTTTTTTTCCTATCCAGTAACACTTGAGCTCTTTCGACTTCATGCCATGGATATCGTAACCATACGCACTCACATGGGGCTTGTCACCCATCGTCCAACATGATACGAACTAAATTCCTCATACTATCTCAGTCGCTCTATTCTGCGCTGACACCAGTTGATGAATGTTTGCAATTTATGAGTTATTATTTTAGTTGTTCTCCATGTTTCTGACACATTCATCAGAACTACTTTAACAGTGAAGTTAAATATTGTCATTCTGGCTGTAGATTTGATTTCTGGTAGAGTTCTACAAATTCCCTAACGCTATGAAAGCTCTTCTTGTTCTCTTAACAGTGGATTCCATCTCACTGTGGCATTGCAGGCAATGAGAGTGCTGATGTCTTAACTAAGGAGGGAAGTACCAAAGAGAAAATTTACCAACCCTTGTCTTTTCAAGAGGTCAAAACCCTCATACAGAGAAAATCTACAGTAGACTGGAAGACAAACACTGGATATGATTATGGAAAAGACTCACTCAAAGACCTAAGCAGAACAGACCATGTCATTATATCAGACCAGACCAGGCCCAGGGCACCGGACACTGCAGATCAGCAAACACTTATATCGACTAGGAATAAGTCAAACAGCTCTCTGCCAGTGTCAGCAGGTGGAACAGACACCAGAGCATATCATGCAAGACTGCTCTCTTCTGGGTGAGCTGAGAAGCAACATGTGGCCACACCCAGTCGACCTGAAAACTAAGCTTTGGGAAATCTGACAGACCTGAAGCTGACTGCCCAGTTGTGGTCCACAGTATATTAAGCGCATGACCAGAGATCGCTGAAGAAGAAGTTTTCTTAACATATTCAATGTGCGTGAATTCTTAGAGCGAACGAAGAATGAAATCGATCTATTTTCCGTAGAAAATACGTCCAATAATTCTTGCTTCAGACATTAGTTTAGAAAAAAGCAACAGAAAGTAAAGTAACCTCTACGAGGATGTAAAGATCTGCAAGACAAGGATTACGACAAAGATAGCTTAGCAAGAATTTATTTTGAAATATACGCGCTGATGGGAGGGGTTGTTGCTGTTTTACATGCACTGTGCAGCCATTATAGGTACGAGTCCGATACTGCACAGCTGGATTCTCTTTATTGAATATACTGAACCTGGTTTGAAATAGTAATTGAAATATTAGAAACACATTTGAGATCAGTGTTGGTGGTAGGGATTTTGATCTGTTACAGGTTAAATAGAATGTTTTACAAAGCTGGATTGTGTATATTTAAGAGAAGAATAGGTGGAGGTCAAAGGTGAGTGCTAACTTAAAAGAAGCCAATCAGCATTGCCGAAACAGTCACGTGATGCCGAGGCAAGCGAGTGCGCTTACACCATTTTCTTAGTCCAAGATTTTGGTAGATGGACGAACACTGTTTAAATATAACGAATTTTCGAATCGTTCATTCTATCGCAGTCATTTTCTAACTTTTGGATGTAATGGGACCAACAGCTGGTTTAGTTATCCTATCTGCAATAACTGGGACTTGATGTTTAATTGTTGCTTAAGTTAAAGGTGTGTGTGTGATTCTTCTGCTCAGTGTAAGTCTCTCTCAAAGCTGGTGTGTTGGCAGATGGCTTACTCGCAGCCACCACCAGACGTTTAGTTAGTCGTATCCCGTCTGTTCAAAGATAGCTAGTCGCTTGTACTACCGAGACTACACAGTAACACACTATATATGCATTTTGAAGCGTGTAGTTTTAAGTTAGTTTTATTGGTGGTGTAGTGAATGAATAGCAAGGTTTTGGGTGGGTGTATTGATCGATACCGGGAGAGAATTTTAAGTTGGTAACAAGTTGTATAGGATTGCCATGAACGAGTGAGGCGCAGCCTGATCTCTTACCGGATCGCACGTAGTTTGTGTGTGTGCTTTTTTGTGTGTAACTTAAGAGATTGAAATTCTCAGAAATATAATTCGATACAAAGTTAACGAAATGAAGTTTGTATTTACCTCGTAACTTTAATATGACAGTGATTTTGCTAATAATATTAGTATATCTCATAACAATATGAAATGTTCTGTAAAATGTCGGTGGAAAAATCGATCGATATTTCTCTTCTCAGTTGTTACAGTTACCGTCATTCAATCATTGTGATTGTCAAACTGTGATGATTGTACATACTTGATTGAGGTTTAGTTAGATTGAAGCGATCAAAATTTTAGCGTATATGCGTTTGTTACTGAAAAAAGGATTGATAGAAGAAACATTGAAAATAAAATAAAAACATATCACTACAGGGAGTCAGTCAGTCAGTCTCGGGTTGGTAGTGTAAAGGAACGTACAATACTTAACTACACTTCTCCAGCAATCTTAGTTTTAAACGCAGTAACGGTAATGTAGCTCAAGATGTTCCAGAAAATCAGATTTGTATACACTATTTAATATAAATTTTCCTTCTTAAAGTAAAGTACTTATGTGTCATAAAAAGTATGACATGTAGACTTACCAGTTGAATTGTCATTAAATGAGATTTTCATAAACTATATTATTATTAAAGAGCAGAAGATGGAGATATGTTGAACACACGTTCAGGAGAAATGATCGAGTATCAAAGCAGGCATTGTAGTGGGATGCAGAGGGTTTAAGAAAGAGAGGACGACCTAGGGAGACCCTGAAACGAACTTTACTGAGAGAGGCAAGAAATATCAGTCTTGGTTCCATGGAGGAGATTGGGCGAGTTGCCCAGGATAGAGCTGTATGGAGAAATTACTTGCAGGCCCAATGTAACATATAACGGTACAAAAGATATTATTATTTATATTAGGCTATATTATAGCTTAACTCTTTCCACGCCGAGTTATTTCCTCAATTTTTAAACAGTTAGTTCAAGGGAGGTAAAAATAAAAACCAATCCCAACTACTCGTCAATAAATAAACATATATATCTTATTATATACTAAATTGAAGAAAACTGGACAACCAATAGAATAACAAGGTTGAAAAGTAGTATAAGTAAAATAGTAGAAGTAAAACTAGAAAGACTTCTTATAAGGAAGCAACTCTATGGCGCAGTGTGCAGCGAAAGCGTGGAAAGAGTTAATGAGGTTTTCAAACTATATATAGGTTCTATCTCTCTCTCTCTCTCACAATCGTTCTTTTTTGCCATTTTGATCATTCCTATTGTGATATATAAACAGCCTTTGCCAAGAACATATTTTACGTCACATCATTCAGCGCCATTTGGAGCTCTAGTGCTTATCCTTTGGCGACGTGTCCAATTTCAACCATCGTTTACTGGGTTCGCTCTCCGTCAGCCTTTGGCTGTCCACAGCCGTACCTGCAATGTAGTAGGTTATATAGCATATGTTATAGCATAATGAGATTTTCTTTAACTAATGTAGCATAATGTGTGATTTTCTGGTAGACTTATAATAAAGTGAGAGCTGCGATTGCGTAGTCATTAGTGCTCGTCCTTCGTAGATGCATGGTCCCAGGAGTAAGATCCTCCGTTGAATTTTGTCCCATTGCAACAAGTCTCAGGTCGATCCAGCCTGAATTGGGTACCAGATAAACATTAGGGAGTCAAGACAGCAGAAGTGATGTAGTAGACAGTATCACCCATTGGTGCGTTGTTAAAAGGAAAATCATGACATATTATTTATAGCACATCACCATTAGCCACAGTAAATGAGTCGTTGATTTTCTAGGCACCACTTATATGTTCAGTAGTTTGACATTCCTTACTAAACATTGATGCCCGTCTGCCCAGCGTGTTCGTAGCGTGTTGGACTACGGATGACTATCCCTCTGTGTGTGCGGGTTCAATTCGCGGATGGCAGGAAAAGCCACAGATTCCCCAGATTTACGATGTTCGTGGCACCGAACCGAAGGGTTCCGATGTCCATGGCACTGAGCCAAAGAGCTGAAAAGCTCAATTGCTTCTGGATCAGAAAAAACCCCAAAAACCCCAAAAACTAAACAGTGAGGTCTATTTTAACCGTTGTAAAAATACTCTGAAACAAATTTGCTTTTAAACTGCTCGAAACAGAGTTTGAACCAGGTACTCTTAGATTGTAATCGAGCTTACTATCGCTTAGCCACATACACACTTTCAGTTTCAGTTTGGAATATCTTCATTGCACTCCGGACATGTCCATAGGTGCTCCGATCTCCTTCGCAATATCTCCAACAGCGTCCAGCGACTGACCGTACCAGTTCTATTTTGATTGATGAGCGTACTCGTATACCTGTTGTACCGTTCTTTTCTTGCCACACCAATCTTCAAACCCAGTTCTCGAATCTAGTAGTTGACGTGGATTGGTTTAGATGGTCTTCTCTGTGGGCACACTCTATGAGGGCGTTACGATGCCAGCTCTGTCCATTGGCTGGCCCTCTGATATAGCGGCAGAGCTAGCCAGTCTGTCTGCTCTCTCATTGCCAACGACACCCATGTGCCCCGGAACAAAGATAAGTGTAATTCTGCAAATTGTTGACGCCTGCAGTGATTCAGTCCATTGCCTGCGCACCGAACCGGCCTCCACCTTTCGGATCATACTCAATGAGTCACTCAGAATGCACGCATGAGTGTAGTTTTGTGACTCTAGCCAGAGTAGTGCATTGGTCACGGCCAGTACCTCCATTGTCATGCTGCTTGTTATCATACTAAATGCACCACTGGCTTCCTTGACCATTCATACACACTTTATGTTCTGTTAGTCATAGATAAATATGGTCCTCACACCTTATTCCAAAATTTACTACATAATATTCTGCTTCTTCATCTTGTGTTCGCCCGCTATGCCTGTAATTCAAGCGTAGTCAGAGTGACCTGTATGGCGCTTCTGACTAATTTTTGCGTGAACTTTTGCTTCCCTTATTATCAGTGCCCCTGTCATTCCGGCGTGCCTTCAACAACTTCAGAGGTTCTCCATAGTATAGAAATTGGTTCTATACTTACATTTGTTAAACATATATAACTTGATTCTTTGAGCGCTTCATATCGTCCACTTGTTAAACCACTTTTTGTGATTTGTGTGTGACCTGAGCCTAAAAGTGATTGTACGCTGTGCCAGTTATGCACCTACAAGTAGGCCAGCACATCCGATTTCTGTGACACTTTTTATTTACTAGAGTAGCTTCCTTAGGCCCTATCTCAGTCGCCTTACGGCATACACTATAAGTCGCAGTGTTACTATTCTTTACTCCTCTTGTGAGCCCTGACAAGATACAGGCGACTTATATAACAAAGTGTATTTTTCCATCGAATATTTGTAAAATATTCCAAGTTTTTACAGATCACAGAATGGGAACAACATTACATTTGATTATCTAGTGAAATAAAAACTTGTGTGGTTTTACTGAAGAAATAGTTATAATTATTGTAAAACAAGAATTTTCGAAAAGCGGTGGATTATTTCTCCAGCAACATGTCGACAGCAGCGACAGCAGCAGCAGCTATGGATGCAGGAAGTTACAATCCAGAGAAAGATAGCGTAATCCTTGGTGGACTTTTTCAGAGTATTATAAATGATCTACGGGTAAGTATCATGTTTATGTTTAATCTGTGTTAGTCAGTGCTTTGATTTTTATTATCTCTATTTGACCATGTGTTGCCAGGGCTCGTAAGGGAGCAAGGAATAGTAACACTGCAACCTACAAGGCATGTTGTAAGATGTGGCTACAGTAGGAGCCTAGGGAAGCTGAAAATGAAAATCTGGGCATATCCTTTACAGGATGTCACCATTAGCCACAGTAAACAAGTCGTTGATTTTCTAGGCACCACTTATACATTCAGTAGTTTGCCATTGCTTTCTGAACGGTAGCTAGGGAAGCTACCCTAGTAAATAAAAAGCATCACAGAAATCGAATGTGCTGGCCTACTTGTAGGAACATAACTGGCACAACGTTATTGGTTATTGGTTACTAAACTGACGTCATTGCACTCGGGCAGACCCATAGATGCTCAGTCTCCCCAACAGATATCGAAGAGTATGCATACTGATGGTTCCTGTGGCTCGCTGATTAAACACACCTCTCACATTGCCTCTCAGACATCCAGTTCGACTTGAACAACGGGTAACTCCAAACTGCTTAAATCGCTTTATCGATTCAACATCGATTTTAGTGTCCTCATCCAACAGAGAGTCGCGAAGAGACCGAAGAATATCCCCCTTATCCATCGTCAACTCCCCAACAATCAATACTGTTGATGCAAGCCTGTATGGCACAACGTACAGTCGATCTTAGCCTAGGATCACATACAAATCACATAAGAGTGGTTTAACAAGTGGTCAATATAGAACGTTGGAAGAAGATGAATTATCATTAATGAAAAACTGCAATTATGGTGTCATGGAACGACCTCAATAAAGTCCGGAAGTGACAAACATGAACGCAGATCTTGGTGTAGATCATAGCTCATGTTGCAAAAATATGCTACAGATGATGAAAATAGTGTTGTTCCAGAAAATACTGAAAATTAGGGAGTGTCAGCAGACAAACCTAAACAAGTCCAAAGCTACCCTAGTAAATAAAAAGCATCGCAGAATTCGGATGTGCTGGCCTACTTTTAGGCGCATAACTGACACAACATACAATTGTTCTTAGGCTCAGATCCCATACAAATCACACGGAATGGTTAACAAGTAGTCGATATGTAGTGTTTGAAGAAGAAGACTTCACTGCACTGGGTTTTACCCATATGGCTCAGTCCATCTGCGCAGAAATGGCATGCCATCTGCCGAGAGTATTGCATAAACTCCGTAGCTCTGACAAGTTCATGTCAGGCAGTTCCTTTTTTTTCTCTCCCATCTACTTCATTCTGGATAGGGATGAAGATTTATTTATTTTTTCAAAGTCATTTATACCACCTGCTTCTCTTATGGCATTGATGTAGTACTGTAGTACACACCTAGTACTGTGAAGTGAGGTCACCTAGAACTGTGAGGTCACCTAGTACTGTGAGGTCACCTAGTACTGTAAGATGAGGTCACCTAATATCGTGATAGTACTGAGAGGTGCAGTCACCTAGTACTGTGAGATGTCACCTAGTACTGTGATAGTACTGAGAGGGGAAGTTACCTAGTACTGGAAGGTCGCCCAGTACTGTGTGATCTCTTACAGCTTCACAACTTAACTCCAGAGTTCTATATACTTTGAGATTATTAGTACATATTCTTCTTGTACTGTTATACAGGGTGTTCAAGATAATTGCAGCCCCATTGACAATTCGAAAGTTGCCAGGTACACATTGAGTTGTGTTTATTTACTATTTAAACCGGTTCTGACTAGCTCGTCCTACATCACATTTGTTCATCGCCCCTTTCCCGTACTACAATTACACATCATCACACAACCTTGACCTATACTACGTCATAACTGAACCTTCTCATTTCTATACATATATGCCAGATTAGCTCCATTCACAGGCTGCTTTTAAGTTGAACACCCTGTATGTTACATAGGGCCTGCAAGCAATTTCTACATACTGCTTTATCTTGGGTAACTCGTTGAATATTTTCTATGGTGTTGTCTCTGATATATTTGACTTGGTATTCTTGCAGTCTGGTTCTAGTTGTAGCATCATCCCCATTAACTTGAATCATTTACAGACCCTCTGTATCCCTTAAAGAATTCATAATATCATTCTGGTCTATTGCTCGCCTGTTTTTTTATTTTTTTAACAGCAGCCATATCTACAAGTCTGCCCGCCTGTCCAGCACATCCGTGGCACGTTGGATTATGGGTGACAAGCCCCCTGTGAGTGCGGTTCAATTCCGCGGCTGGCAGAAAAGTCATAGGTTCTCTCCAGATTTATGATGTTTGTGGCACCGAACCAAAGGGTTATGATACCCATGGTACCGAGCCGAAGAGCTGAAAGCTCAAGTGCTTCTGGATGTAAAAAAATATCTGCAAGTCTATCGACAATTAATTCCCCTTACACCTGCATGCCCTGGCACAAAAATAAAACTGAATTTTGTCATCCTAGACCTCATGAGTGACTGCAACCAAACATTTAGCATAAAAAAATGGGAAAGCACACACTCCCTTTAGAAATCAAACACTTTGTTAGAAATTGGGGTGTGATAGCAGGAGACAGACATTATCTAAAACATAGATGTACAATAAAAATAACTTGTATACTATGAAATAAAAATTATTTCATTTCATTGAATCGTAGAGGATATGACATTTTTTTATGGTAGGATAGTGTGTGTCAACAGTAAAATAGAAAGGGAGTGGACAATGAAATGTAGACCAGGGAATACATGTCTTAAGTGCATATTTAGATATTAATGTTACCCGTTTTGACTTTTTTTTGTTTGTTTGAAATTTTGTGTGCAGTATTCAGTCTTTCACTCCTTTGATCTCATAGTTTAGTTTAGTCCTCGTATCAACATCATTGCACTTCGAACCAATTAGTCCATAAGTGCTCCGATCTCCTCCTCAGTATGTTTCTCAGCATGTGGCGACTAGCGACACCGGTTCTTTGTTGGTTTACTATTCGTCTTTGGCTACCACTATAGTGCTCTTGTCTAGCTACACCACATTTCACTTGGTATTCTTGCAGTCTGGTTAGTGTTGTAGATTCACCACTATTGCTTGAATCATGTACACAGCCTCTCTCCATTAGGGAATTTATAATATCAGCCTGGTCCATTGCTCACCTGTTTTTTACAGCAGCCATACCTGCAAGCCTATCGGCCCGTTCCCCTTGCACCTGCAAGTCCTGGCAATAAAATAAAACTGATTTTTATCAGCTTAGACCTCCCTAGCGACTCCATCCATTGTCTCCGAGCCCATCCTGTTTCAATCTTCCTGAGCATACTCATTGAGTCATTGATAAAACATGCATGGATAAAAGTCTGATTCCAGCCAATCGCTTTAGTTACTGCCATGATTTCCGTAGGGAGACTGCTCGTAGTCACTGTCTTCCTTCACAGCATCCCCTCTGACTTGATCTGATATACTGGCTAGCGATATTTTTCTTCCTTTCTTTCGTTCGCTTGAAATATTGTCTATATATTCAATGTTGTCTCTTGTATAGCTCACACAGAGGTCCGTATAGTTTTCTGTTGAGTGTTGTTTCGTTAGGCCAGTGAGTTTGCCTCAGTGTATCATATTCGGGCAGTCTTGAAGTATGTGCTCTGTAGTCTGGTGTGCCTGTCCTCATGTACACATGACTTAAATTGTCAATCTTGAATTTTGTATACATGTGGCTGCGGAATCGATTGTTTCCTGTTCTAAAACGCAGGATATTTTTCTATATACAGCTTATACTATAGCCACTTTTGTTATTGGGGATTATTTTACATGCGAGTCCAGCAAGATAATATATGATATCACATGTAAACGTTGTGGTGCAGCATATATAGGCGAAACTGGCAAAACAGCTTAGTTACCATTTTGGCTAACACTTATAGGATAAATGCAAAAGCTCCGTAACCTCTGTAGCCACTCATATATTTTAATGGATCTGACCATTTGGGAGTTCGCGATATCCAGATCACAGCCAATCAGGTCATGTTCCTCTGATGATCGAAGTCGATTTGCTCTAGAAAATCGTTTTATATCTTTATATGGTACCTTATGGCCTCAACACACTACATTCCTATGCATCTTAACACTGTCTCTTTTCATACTCCATAATATATATATATTAAATGTGTATATATACATACAGTGGCGGCTCATGATCCTTTTTGTTGGTGGGGCCAGACACAAATTTTCGGAAAAATCATGGTTTTGGATTAGGTTATATTTTAATTTATTAAATAATAAATGTACTTTTATACATTATTTTTGATGGGGCCTGGCCCCACTGTCCCTTAATGACGAGCCGCCACTGTATATATCTATTTTTTGTTTGTTTGTTGTTTTTTCTATATCTCGTATTTTACTTTTGTTTGATCTTTTTTCTGTTTCTAGTTTTTCACATTTATTTCGTTTTTAGTCACATATTTTCATTTTACAGCATTTAGTGAGTTATTAACTGACGGTGTCTGTCATGTCTAAGTGTAAAGGTAGTCTGAATTTCTTCATTTGTTTTGTATCCTTTACCTGATAAAGACCTTGTGGTTGAAACATTGCTGTGTCTTGTTTTTGTGCTTTGTAAAACTACAATAGTTTTTGTTTACATGTTTGGCCAGTATTTTTTCTAAGATGACACAAAGTGGGGCTAAGTCAGTATCTCCTACCATTATACGTTACATAGGGCCTGCAAGTAATTTCTCCATACCGGTAATTTCTCCGCTGTCCTGGGCAACTCGTTCAATCTCTTTCATGAAATTGAGTCTGATATTTCGTCAACAAAGTTTGTATCAGGGTTTTCCCTAGAACATCCTCACTATCTTGAACTGTTTACCTCCCACTTCATTGCCTGCTTTGATATTCTTTGATCATTTCTTCTCAAGGTATGCCCAACATATCACCATCTTCTTCTTATAACAGTTGTCACTAGTGGTTGACCAGACATTTCTCTGACTTTTTCACTTTTCCTGAATTCGTCCCATTTTATGTTCTTTATTTTTTCTATATCTATTTTCAAATGCATTCAACTTGCTTTCTATATGTTTAGTTATTTTCCAACTCTCGCTGGTATATATTGATATAACATTGCAATTGAAAAGTCTTAATGTTTAGTTTTAAAACTATATAACTTTCAGTTGCATATTTTATTTAGACTTTTAAAAGCTGATGTTGCATTGATTATTATCATAATTCAATACATGTTCCAATTTAAGTCCGCCCAGAGGTAAAAAAAAATAAAGTGTACGGAGTGAAAGGGTTTTTAGTTTAAACTCCCCTCCTCGAAAGCAGTTAATAGATTCGGTAGATCAAACAGTTATATAACACCAAACTTGTACTCCAGGACTTCCCCGCCTTAAATAACTTCAAAGTTAGATCTGATCATAAAGGACATGCAAAACTAAGGTAAAAATGTAACGGGTCCGTCACCTGGATGTAGAAAATACCGTGGGCGTCATCCGGTCCACAAAATATGGGTATCTAGTGACACAATTTTTACCTGAACATGGAAGATGAAAAATAATAGATTCAACAACTATGCAAATGCGTACCCCAATAGGTGCACAGTTCACTTCAGCTTCTTCTTTCGATCGCTCCATATCAATCACATGTTAAACCACTCTTTGTGATTTACATGAGATCTGAGCCTAAGAGTGATTATGTGTTGTGCCAGTTATGCGCCTACAAGTAGGCCAGCACATCCGATTTCTGCGACACTTTTATTTACTAGGGTAGCTTCCCTAGTCTCCTATCTCAGTCGCCTCTTACGACATGCCTTGTAGGTTGCAGTGTTACTATTCTTTGCTCCCTTGCGGGATCCGGCACCAGGCGGGCGTAACTTCAGCTAAATGACAGTGACAGCCACAGAGCACTCACATATTCGATCCGGTGTTGTATTTATTTTAATTTTATTCACCATCTCCTGTGGCGCATGAGACTTCTACAAATATTTTCTATCCTGCCCTGTCTCTTTCTGACCATCAACATATTATCTCATCATGTCCCAAATGAAAATGTCCCATAGTTGTTGCTGGTCGTTTAATAGGACGTGTATGAAACTCCATTTCTACACCCACGTATGCAGGAGGTAGGAGTACTAGTTACTTTGCTCATATGTGGAGCAGGGATGGGGGTGTTAAAATAAACCCTACCCTTTTTGTATCTGATTTGATAAACGGTTATGCTGCTTGCCTCATAAAAATACAATTTTATCTGATTTCGGGAGTCAGCCAATTGTTAGAGCTGACATTCTGAGCGCCCTTGTAGAGTGTGGTCGCAAACATTGTTATCGGTTACTGAACTGACGTCACAGAACACTGGGCAGATCCGTAGGTGCTCAGCTTCCCCAACAGATGTCGAGGGGTATGCATACTGATGGTTCATGTGGCTTGCTGGTTTAACACACTTCTCTCTCTGCCCCTCAAGCATCCATCTCTACTTGTACAACGTGTAATTCCAAACTCCTTAAATCGCTGGATTGGTTCAACGTCAATTTTAGTGTCCTCATCCAACAGTAGATCACCAAGGATTGGAGTTGTCAGAACTGAGCAAACTCATAGAAAGAGCTAAGCAGATACCAGTGGAGAAAGAGCTAAGGAAGAGACGTTGGCGATGGATAGGACACACATTGAGAAGACCGACCAGAAGCACTGCAAGACAGGCACTGTTTTGGAACCCGCAGGGAAAGAGGAGTAGGGAAGGCCTAGACATACCCGGAGAAGAGAGCTGAAGGCTGATATTAAAAGGATAGGTAAAACATGGAAACAGTTGGAGGGATGGCAAGAGAGATGAAGAGCTGGAAAAGTTTGTTGAAGTCCTTTGCTCCGTTGGGAGTTGAAAGGTGAAGAAGATATATATAGACTAGGAATAAGTCAAACAGCTCTCTGCCAGTGTCAGCAGGCGGAACAGACACCAGAGCATATTCTGCAAGACTGTCCACTTCTAGGTGAGTTGAGAAGCAACATGTGACCACACCCAGTCGACCTAAAGCTGACTGCCCAGTTTGTGGTCCACAGTAAATTAAGCGCATGACCAGAGATCACTGAAGAAGAAAGGTGAAGCAGGTGAAGAAGAAGAAAAAAACAGCATAACAGGCGTATGTATGAATAGGATCATTAATCAACAGCGAAAGGTTACAGTTAGTCGCTGTATACTGTTAAACATACTGCGAAAGTGATTGAAGCACTTATACAGGGTGTTCAAGATAAATGCAGCCCCATTGACAAATCGAAAGTTGCCAGATAACCTATCGCGTGGTGTGTATTTACTATTTAAATCGGTTCTGACTAGCTCGTCCTACGTCACATTTGTTCATCGCCCCTTCCGCACTACAATTACATACCAACCTTGACCACGTCATAGCTGAACCGTCTCATTTTCATACATATATGCCAGATTAGCTCCATTCACAGGCCGCTTTTATCTTGAACACCATGTATTAGGGAATGCTAATCCGAAACAAATGCTTGCATAAAACGGATGTACACAGCCGTAAGGCCCATAACATGGCGCAACGACCCCTCACAATGAGGAATGGGGTAACAGATTCTACGGTCGCCAATCCGCCTCGGAGATTTAGCCACGCAGTAAGAATGTCAGACCTACCATCAGGAGGGTGGCTAAAACGTACTGCGGGAAGAGGTCGGCACAAACGGGGAAGCAGAAATCATAGGAATTATATCCTACAGAACTGCCCCAGTATGCAAACTTGAGAAGAAAGAGGTAGCCCACTTACACTAGCGTCCAAGACAAACTGTATGGCGTGGCTGATAATCTGTGGCAGACGGCTGCCTTTATTAGAGAATCCGAAATCCCAATCTAGTGAGAACACAGAAGACAAACTGTATGGCGTGGCTGATAATCTGAGACAGACGGCTGCCTTTATTAGAGAATCTGAAATCCCAATCTAGTGAGAACGCAGAAGGCAAACTGTATGGCGTGGCTAATAATCTGAGACAGACGGCTGCCTTTAATAGAGAATCTGAAATCCCAATCTAGTGAGAATGCAGAAGAAGAAAGAAGAAGAAGAAAGAAGAAGAATCACTTATGCACATGTCTGGAATGTTAAGAAGATATTCCAAACTGCAAGAAACCAGGAGAAATGATAATAACTTGTAAAAATACCTTACATGTCAACTATGACACGAAGATGATACAGGTAGGTAGATATCATCTTGGTTGCTTCGAGAAACACCTGTTCTTATATGATCCTTTTATTCAGCCAAATATGCGCACTGACAAAAAAACAAGAAAGGAAAATTACCACGTGTGAAATGAGATGCTTGAGGAAAGCGGTAAATAAAACAAGAAGAGACCATATAAGAAATGAGGAAATTAGAAGAACAGTCGGAACAACACCTGCTATTAGATTTATTTAAAAACAGAGACTCAAATGGTTTGGGCACTTGGTGTGAATGAACCCGAATACACCAGTTGCAAGAGCGTACAATCTGAAAATTGAATCATCAAGAGGAAGGGGAAGACCAAGAAAAGATGGATTGAGTTACTGACATCTTAAAACTCCACAATATCACAGTATATTAAGCGACCAAGCGTGCACTATCTTGGAAACCGATCATCAGTTAAACCTGCGACGCCTAACTGCAAAATGCAGATAATGAATGAAGACATTAGAAGAACAGTTGGAACACCACCTGTTGTTAGATTCACTGAAAAACAGGAGACTCAAATAGTTTGGCCATCTGGTGAGAATGAACCCGAATACACCAGTTGCAAGAGCGTACAATCTGAGAATGGAATTATCAAGAGAAAGGGGCAGACCAAGAAAAAGATGGATTGATGGGAGTTACAAATATCTTAAAACTCCACAATATCACAAAACTCCACAATCCCACAGCATATCAAGCGACCGAGCGTGCACTATCTTGGAAACCGATCATCCAGTGGCGGCTCGTCTTTAAGGGCCAGTGGGGCCGGGCCCCACCAAAAATAAGGTGTAACGTGTATTTATAATTTTATACATTAAAATATAACCTAACGGAAACCATGATTTTTCCGAAAATTTCTGTCTGGCCCCACCAACAAAAATGATCACGAGCCGCCACTGCGATCATCAGTTAAACCTGCTACGCCGGTCAAAAAAGCAGAGAAGGACAAAAGAAAGATTTTGCTAGAATATTCTAAGTATGTTTCTCTCTAACTATCCTTGAACACTTGCTGTAACTTCAGACACTAAATAAGGATGTCACATTGTTAAAATTGAAACATTCCAAAAACCATTTTATGCATGTACGTCAGTGGTTCTCAAACATATTTCTAGCCGTGGCACACTTCTTCTTCTTCTTTGCGTTCGTTCTTTACGACCAATTAAAATCACTCTTTGTGATATGTTTGATCTTTGCCAAGAACGTGTATACGTTGCACATTGGTTTGGTAGGCCCCTAAACGCATAGACTTCTACAAGTTTAGGACACATGCATCCGATTTCAGCCAAACCTCTTAGTCGCCTCTTACGACATGCGTGGTAGGTAACAGTGGTTCTATTCTTTACACCCCAAATTTGGGCCCCTGTAACCACTCGGGCGCGTGGCACACTTGAAATCGTACACAAAGTCGTAGGCGCACTATACACAAAAATTTAATAAATAAGATTCAAAAAGCAAAGAAATACATAAATAATTGGAAGATTCTACGTACCTTTATTCATCACTTAATTTCTGCCCATGAAAAACATGAGCTTGATGTCATTCGGAGACCACATCTCAAGAAAATGACTTGGCTGTACACGCCTGGACATGCTGGAGTGCGGGGTAACGAGCGTGCTGACTCTTTTGCAAACAATGCCCCGACTCAAGCTGGCAGAAGTATGGACAGAGCCGATATCATCATTGCGGTACGCTCTCAATTGTGTTTCATGGGCGGGTCGCAGACACTGGAACGAGTTCGGAAATTAGGCGTTAAGTTTGGACATGCCAGACAGTGTCGTCTTCGTGGTAGAGAAAGAAGATATAGTAATCAACTTCTCATGGGTACTGTGAGCAAATAGACTCTGGGATGGCTGCTGCAACGGAGGACAAAGAACGAATGGGAATGTCCAATGTGCCATGACGTCGATTGCATAACATAACATGAGCTTGATGTGTCTTAGCGATTTTGTACCCTGGTGCCTTCTGGCACCGCGTTGCTGACCCCTGGTCTAGGATTTCCTAGGGATGTCACCACTGGTGCGCATGGACACACATTTTGAGAACCATTGATATAAAGTAACATGAAGGTGTGTCAAAGATTGCCTGGTTGGGAAGGAAATCCTTTTCCCTCTTATCTTTCTGCTTGAGTTGCGACATTCAGTGCATGTTCAGAACATTCCTGTCACAAATTGTAAATGTGGGCACAAAAATAATTGAATGTGCAGGTAACTGACTAATTATTAAACCTGGGAGGACATATCCTGTACATCAAATGTCCTGACTGGTTGTAGAGTTAAATGTCATGTAAGTTAGCAAGCTATGTCTATTCGTGACCTCCCATAGCATGAGGCCGGTAGGCTCAGTTACTGCGGCTTACGTGGATATACTGTCCTGGGCATGCGGGTGTTTACGGTAATGAGGAGCGGACAGGCTTGCATCAACAGCATCGATTGTTGGGGAGTTGAAGATGGATAAGGGGATATTCTTCGGTCTCTTCGCGACTGTCTGTTGGATGAGGACACTAAAATCGATGTTGAATCGATCAAGCGATTTAAGCAGTTTGGAGTTACCCGTTGTTCAAGTCGAACTGGATGCCTTAGAGGCAGAGTGAGAGGTGTGTTTAATCAGCGAGCCACATGAACCATCAGTATGCATACTCTTCGATATCTGTTGGGGAGACTGAGCACCTATGGGTCTGCCCGGAGTGCAATGACGTCAGTTTATTAACCAATAACCAATAACATCAAATGTCCTGACTGGTTGCAGAGTTAACTATCCTGTAAGTTAGCAAGCTATGTCTATGCGTGGCCTCCCGTGTGGGCTCAGGTAAAAAAACAAGCTATGTCTATGCGTGGTCTCCCGTGTGGGCTCAGGTAAAAATTCTAGTAAATAAGACCACAACTGTCGCGTGATATTAGTACTATATTGATAGAATAGTACTACAAGGCATGTCGTAAGAGGCGACTGAAGTAGGGATCTAGGGAAGCTACCTAGTAAATGAAAAGCATCGCAGACACCAATATCCTGACCTACTTGTAGGTACATAACTGGCACAACGTAAAATCGCTTTTAGGATCAGATCACATACAAATCACACACAGAGTGGTTTACCAAGTGATCGATATGGAGCCTTCGAAGAAGGAAGAACAATATAAAAACATTAAACTTGTAGTCGCGATGACGTTTTATTCTGTTATTGTTTTTATGAACGCCACTTCTAATATATATATATATATTGCCGTTTTCATCTTTACAGACGGTCGGTCAGTTGTCCAGTGTTTTACTGTGACAACTTCTGAGTTTTCGCTTTTCTCTCTTGTTTTTCATCTCATACATAAGTCTCTTCTCAAAAGACTGTGTCCTTGCGTAATATCGCCTTCGATACAACTATGTCATCAGCTAGTCCCTCCCATGTGCTGGGACCTATAGAAAAGTTTTTCATTGAGGCTTTGCAGACATCTTTATATATGAGTAGTGGTCTGCCCTGGTTCCTCTTCCCATCCGAAAGTTCACAGAACATTTGTTTTGGTATGTGACAATCTACCATTCTTCTCACATGCCTCTACGATCTTAGTCATCTACTGCTGCGCATGCCCATGATGGAAGGCAGGTTTGCACGTTGCATACAGTACTTCAGAGTTGGTTATCTTGTCGTACCGCCTGATGTTCATAATCTTGTCGTACCGCCTGATGTTCATAATCTTGTCGTACCGCCTGATGTTCATAATCTTGTCGTACCACCTGATGTTCATAATCTTGTATCACCTGATGTTCATAATCTTGTATCTCCTGATGTTCATAATCTTGTATCGCCTGATGTTCATAAACTTGTACCGCCTGATGTTCATAATCTTGTATCGCCTGATGTTCATAATCTTGCGTAGACATCGAAGCTACTACTAATATTACTTTATTGTTAGTGTTATTTTCTAACTGTCTGCCGACTGAGGCGGAACTATATGGGAAAACTGGGTGCATTGAAGGCAATCCGTCGCCTTAGATATGCCTGAGGTATGAGAATTAGCCCAGCGTGTTCGTAGCGCGTTGGACGACGGGTGACAAGCTCCCTGTGAGTGCGGGCTCAATTCCGTGGGCTGGCAGAAAAGCCACAGGTTCTCCAGATTTACGATGTTCGTGGCACCGAACCGAAGAGTTACTATGTCCATGGCACCGAGCCGTAGAGTTGAAAGCTCAAGTGCTTCTGGATCAGAAAAAAAAGAGAGAATTATGAGAATTTAACATACTAGGGGTACTTGTGCGGCGAAGCGATTCGTTCTGAAAGTCGGAAGTTAAAAATCTGAATATCGTCGTTCTGTTCGTAAATGCATTTTTTCTTGAAGATCCTTTAGTGTTGAATAATCTCTAGTTGACATTTTATGCAATACTCTCTTGACATGCTATTTCTGCGGAGAGGGACTGAGCTATATGGGGGAAACCCAGTGCAATGAAGTTAATCCTTCGACTTTAGGCTCCTTTTCAATCATAACCTATACACTGGGGGACTGCCTAGAGTAGTTGATAGTAGCTCGGCCTGCTAGCTGTGAGACGCCTCATAGCTCGGGTTCGAACCTACTGTCCGGCATTTGTTCGAGTCCCCTGGTCTTACTCAGGACGATAACATGAGTACCTCTGAAGTCGGAGAAAATCTGCCTGTATGGCGAGGAAATACTAATTACGAGTACATTGAGCACACGGCTGCCAGTGTAAAGTAATTTACAATGTGCACGCTGCTGCCATTGTAAGAAATTGGAAAACAGATTTTCACGCAAAAATCAGTTTCAGAGTTGAAAGCGGACGAAAGAAAAAAAAAAAAAAAAAATAACCTATACACTTATCAATCATACAGTTATACAGTTATCCCTTTTGGTTTAGTTTAGTCGTCGGATCACTATCACTGCACGTCGAACATATTAGTCCATAAGTGCTCCGATCTCTCCCTCAGTATGTCCATCAGCTGTGGCGACTAACGACACCGGTTCTTTGTTGGTTTACAATTCTTCTTTGTCTGCCAGCATAGCGTTCTTGTCGAGCTACACCACACCTAACTTTGAGTTCTTGCAGTCTGGTTAGTGTTGTAGATTCACCGCTATTATCTCTTATCCCTTATCCACATTTAAAAAATGTAAAGGAACCGTTTTTATACCACAGGGTAATACGGTTTTAAGTCCGTATTTTTAATTGACAGTCGACACACGATGAGTGATGTGGTCAACATCACGCCGGCCTCCTTTACTTCCCAGTGCTTTTTCTGGTACCCAATTGATGCTGGGTCCACACACAGCCAACCCTAGATAACTAGGCTAGACAACTGACCGGAGAATCCCTGACCTAGATCAGAGAAGGGGGCTGGAAAATATAGATGTTTGATAGAACACTGCAGGCTTTTTTGCAATTTTACTCAATTCTGTGAGTCTATGGTTATTTATTGGGTGAAAAATATTCATAATATTGATATTCCTTATTGTTAAACTGAACTTGTTGCATAATATAACTTCGATTTAGCATTTTATGTTGATTTTAAAATGAATTCGTCAATATACAACAACACTGTAATGCGAGGTCACGTGGTGTAGTTGTGGTCTGATTTCCCATAATTCTTACCTTAGTCCGTAGGCCCATACGTTTATAGTTGACTCTGGTCCACCTGAGAACCGAAAAAATTCTACCACCACGTGTGGAATTGATCCTAGACCTCTAGTCTAAGAAGCGAGTGCACTAACAACTACGCCACTGCTGCTCTCTCCTTATCTACTTGTCTGTCAATCAATATTTTTCCCCGCTTATCAAGCACCACTTATGCACACGGCAATACGATTTTCCTGGAGTTGTGAAAACCAAAACGTCATGTAAATATGCCACTTCTGCTCTGGTTTCTCATCTGTAATGCTAGATACTGCTATCATAACACATTGCTGGCATCATTAAGGGGGCTATTGATCGTCTGACCTTTTACTGTCACAGATATTTGAAAGGTGGTGTCAGCTGGAGATCTGACAGAATTTTTTATGTGTAACTGCTGCAACAGTTAAAGTTTTCAGTTTTAGGATCTATATAAATTTTGTCTTTTGCAATTAGTTTCTCCATATTTTGTTCATTGTTCTTCTTCTGCGTTCGCCCGCTATAAATTCAGGCGTATCCATGGCGCCCGGTGTGGCGTTTTTGTGGTGACAAGCCCCGTGTGAGTACGGTTCAATTCCGCGGGCTGGCAGAAAAGCCACATGTTCCCCACATTTACGATGTTCGTGGCACCGAACTGAAGGGTTACGATGTTTGTGGCACCGAACCGAAGGGTTACGATGTCTATGACATCGAGCCGAATAGATGAAAGCTCAAATGCTAAAAAGAAAACCAGGCGGGCCTTCTCCGTCTTCACAGCTGTTCATTATTCATATGAGGATTGTAGAAACATCGAAGATATCCATAATTGCTCCGATCTCCTCCCAAGCAAAGTATTTCACTATGTTTAGGCTACCAACTCTCATTCTGTGTTGATTGATGTATCTACTGGGGTTTCTCTCATGGTTTCCCATCTTGCCGCACATATCGTTATGTATAACTTGAGCAACTGAGATGGAGAATACCCTTTATCTTCTTCGTTTGTCGCCCACGTGTGCCGGGGCCCGCAAGGGAAGCACAAAATAGTACCACTGCAACCTATAATGCATGTCGTAAGAGGCGACTGATGTAGGTCCTAGGAAAGCTACCCTAGTAAATAAAAAGCAGCACAGAAATAGGATGTTGTGGACAATTTGTGGGCGCATAACTGGCACAACGTACTATCTCTCTTAGGCTCAGATCACATACAAATCACACAGAGTGGTTGGCAAGGAGTCGATATGGAGCGTTCGAAGAAGATCTTCGTTGAAATCTTCAGTGCTTATGTTTTCTCTTAAAGCGTTGTTAATGTTGCTGTTGTCCATATAAGACCCATTTTCGATCATAATATTTCTCGCCAGTGCAACTGCTCTCTCATTACCCTTCACCCCAGAATGGCCTCGGACAAAGATGAAGATATGCGTCTGTATTGTCGTATTTTGTATTAATTGCACCCACTGGCTTCGTACATAACCGGTATTGATCTTCTGTATCATGCTCACGGATCATGCATGCATGGGTGAATGTTTGCATCTGTAGCCAGTCTAAGGATTTTGTCACCGCCATGATCTCCATAGTCATGTTGCTGGTAGTTGTCGCACTTGCCTCTTCGATGACTCTTTCCTTTAGTACTAGATGTAAAGACACATGCACTCCGTCTGTGCTGCATCACAGAACCATCAGTGTAGACAACAGTCGCCTTCGTGAATCCAGTCTCGCCCGAGTGGTTACCGGGGCCCAAATTGGGGTGTAAAGAATAGAGCCACTGTTACCTGCCACGCATGTCGTAAGATTCAACTAAGATAGTTGGGCGTGGGGCTAGCTACACCACACTGTAAAAAACACACACTAGATGACTACAGAACGGAGAGCGAACCGAGTAAACGCTGGCTGAAACCGGACACATCGCTGAAGGATAAACACCAGAGCTCCAAATGGTGCCGAAGATGTGACGTAAAAGACACCAATGCTAAGACTGCTTGAATCAGATTTCCACATGAATAGAATTTATGGGGAGGTCCTGTACATCGATCTGGGCGGTGATCGCGTGCGAGATAGAGAGACTCCAGTCTTCTGTGATCAATTTCCTTATGCTCAGATATCGAAACATATACATTCCTTAATTATAATAATTATTATACAAATATGTGTGGACGAGTTGAACAGTTTTTAATGAATATTAATTTGTGAATATTTCAGGGTAGCTCACCTATTTGGGAGGATTTCACTTACAAGTCGGTGAAACTACATACATCTTTGAAGTAAGTAACATACATTGTGTGTACCTTGTGTACATGATCTGTTTGTACCTGTATTTATCTGTGTTTACCTGTATTTATCTGTGTGTTTACCTGTGTGCATTTGTGTGTTTACCTGTATGTATCTGTGTGTAACTTTACCTGTATTTACCTGTGTGTACCTGTATGTATCTGTGTTTACCTATATGTATCTATGTGTAACTGTACCTGTGTGTACATTATTTACCTGTATGTGCCTGTGTTTACATGTGTCTACATTATTTACCTGTAATGTACCTGTGTGTACCTGTGTGTACCTGTAATGTGTGTTATCGTGGCAGCTGTATACGTGTCATACATGTTCACAATCTTCACATTCCATGTTACTCATTCTTTTCTATCGATTAATTGATAGTATCATCATCATTACACTTCGGTGAGTAACCATGTGTGCACTAATCTCTTTCTTACCTAGAAAGATCTCAGCTTCAGTGCACGAACTCAGTAGAGCCGGCGAGAATCCCCGATGTAATTTAGAAGATTGTGAAAATATTTCTAGTAATTTTATTATTTACTTTTTCTAATGAACCCTTTGGGATATGCCACGATTTTCATTTTTCAAATTGTAAGTTAGTATTTTCATTTTTCAAATTGTAAATTAGTGTTTTCATTTTTCAAATTGTAAATTAGTGTTTTCATTTTTCATATTGTAAATTAGTATTTTCATTTTTCATATTGTAAGTTAGTATTTTCATTTTTCATATTGTAAATTAGTGTTTTCATTTTTCATATTGTAAATTAGTGTTTTCAACATAGGTTTATACTCCACGGGGAACAGTTTGAATAATTTAGTAGGTAAATAGAGAGGGAAACAATTATCATCTAGTGGTTTATCTAACCAGAGCTAACTTTTGCCTTCCTAATAGTTTTTGGAAAGCTCTTCTCTCTCTTCATCTCTCTCTCTCTCCATCTCTCTCCATCTCTCTCTCTCTCTCTTCATCTCTCTCTCTCTCTCTTCATCTCTCTCCATCTCTCTCTCTCTCATAACCCTGGTGTACTGCAGATGTCATCATCCTCTACCACATCCTGAATCCATCTTATTCTTGATCTTCTTTTTCTCTTCTCTGTTTCTCCCCCCATAACTGCATCGTCAGTCCTTGATGACTTTGTATACGTCCAAAATACTTACATATTTTAAATTTGTAGCATCATCCAATTTTCTATAATTTTAAGTTCTTTCTGCATAGATCTATTTGTTCTCTTCTCTGTCTATGATATACGGAGGACTCTTCTGTAACACTTATATTTAAAAGCAGATATATATTGTTCCACTACCTTGTTAAATGTCCATGCTCCACACCCATACGTTGCCATTGCCGTGTTAAATGTCCGTGCTTCACACCCAAACGTTGCCATTGCCTTATTAAATGTCCATGCTTCACACTCATACGTTGCCATTGCCGTGTTAAATGTCCATGCTTCACACTCATACGTTGCCATTGCCGTGTTAAATGTCCATGCTTCACACCCATACGTTGCCATTGCCGTGTTAAATGTCCATGCTTCACACTCATACGTTGCCATTGCCTTATTAAATGTCCATGCTTCACACTCATACGTTGCCATTGCCGTGTTAAATGTCCATGCTTCACACCCATACGTTGCCATTGCCGTGTTAAATGTCCATGCTTCACACCCATACGTTGCCACTAGGAATATGCATGCTCATAGTTGTGTTATTTTCTCTCTCTATCACTTTCATTCCAAACTGTTTTTCAGTTGTTCAAGTAAGGCTATATTTGTTCGTTTGTTATTTCTTACCAAATATCACATATAGAAATCGGGAGTCTCTGTAGCTAAGTGGTTACGCCCTTTGCCTTGTGAGTCGAAGGTCGTGGGTCGAGTCCGGACCGCGCCATTCTGTTCACGAGTGCAGTTTTTCCAGAGACCCTAGGATTGTTGCTGGCGCTACGGAGTTCGTGCTTTGTGCAATACTCTCGGCAGGTGGCGTGCTATTTATGCGGAGAGGGACCGAGCCATATGGGGTAAAACCCGGTGCAATGAAGTCAATCTTTCGGCTTTTTTAAAATATAGAAATAAATTTTTAAAAAGTTCACAACTGTACTCGACACATTATTAATGAGACAATTATAACTTTATGAGAGACACAATCTGATGATAGGCTGCGTGAATACAGTGTGAGCTGTAATAAAAATAGTTGTCCTTGTGTAACGAAAACTACTATTCAGATACAATAGTTTTAAGGCCAACGGTCACCTTCGCAACAGATGGACCACATACATATCGTAGCAGTAGGAAACACCAGATACGGGGGGAGACATCTGAAGCAGAACGAGTAAACACCTGATAAGTTAAACCACAGCCAACTTTAGATAACTAGGCCAGACAACTGACTGGGGATCCCTGACCTAGATCAGAGAAGGGGGTTGGAAAATGCATATGTTTGATAGAACACTACAATATATTTAGCAATTTTACTCAATTCTGTGAGTCTATGGTTATTTATTGGTGACAAATATTCATAATATTGATATTCCTTATTGTTAAACTTAACTTGTTGAATAATATAAATTCGATTTAGCATTTTGTGTTGATTTTAAAATGAATTCGTCTATATACACCAATACTGGAATGTGAGATCACGTGGTGTAGTTGTGGTCTGATTTCCCATAATTCTTACCTGAGTCCGAAGGCCTATAAGTTTGTAGTTGGCTCTGGTTAAACCCCCTTTACGCACACCTGTCCTATAATAGATTGCATGAGACACATGGTCAAAGTTTGCTGACGTCTTTGTTTTATTCCTGTAATTCTCAGAACGACAGTCGTAGCAGTGGGTGCCTTCCTGGAAGCTTTTCAGAAAGTGGCTGACATGGCTACCAGCTCTAAAGGTAAGATTATTCATGTTTGTGCGATGAACTGTCCTGCTGTGTTACATGTACCTGTTGTTGGGTTGAGGATATGTTGGACATGCTGCCAAGTGACCGCCTGTTAGAGATGAGGACACTACAATTGATGACTGAACTTTACTGTGTTGACATGCTTATTCATGACGTAACGTTATATGAGGACACTACAATTGATGACGTAACGTTAAATGAGAGCACTACTATTGTTGACGTAACTTTATATGAGGACACTGCAGTTAATGACGTAACTTATACAGCACACTACAATTGATGACGTAACGTTAAATGAGTGCATCACAATTGATGACGTAACATTACTACGAGTAGACTACAATTGATAACGTAACTTTACCGGTAGGACACTACGATTGATGACGTAACTTTCTATGAGGACACTACAATTGATGACGTAACTTTGTATGAGGACGCTACAATCGATGACGTAACTTTGTATGAGGACACTACAATTGATGACGTAACTTTCCTGTGCGGAATTTTAAAATAAGTCTTTGCAAGAACGGAAATGGGAAAGAATGAGTTTTTATCCAGAAAGACATTTGAACAAATAGCAGGCATACCCTACTGCATATACCTCGGACCAGTTATCACGCCTAGACATGCCTTAAATGATTAGAGGTTGGTTCAATAAAAACTACTTCTCTTCAAGCATTGTTTGCTGTTTCCCCGTTCTTATCTTTCTACAAATGTGTATATGTGTGAGAGCAAGGCGTTTTTACACGTTAATTTATTACATTGTATATGTGACTATCAGGGGCGTACGCTGTTCTGTTTTTGTACTACCAGGAGATTTGGGGCTAAGTGGTTAAGCCCTTAAATAATAATAATAATTGCTCTCGTACCGTTATACGTTACATAGGGCCTGCAAGTAATTTCTCCATACCGCTCTATCCTGGTCAACTCGCTCAATCTCCTCCATGGAACTGAAACCGATATTTCTTGCCTCTCTCAGCAAAGTTCGTTTCAGGGTCTCCTTAGGTCGTCTTCTCTTTCTTGAACCCTTTGCATCCCACTTCAATGCCTGCTTTGATATTCGTTGATCATTTCTCCTCAAGGTGTGCCCAATATATCTCCATATTCTCTTTCTTATAACAGTTGTCACTAGTGGTTGACCAGACATGTCTCTGATTTCATCACTTCTCATGAATTTATTCCTTGTTATGGGTTTATTCCAAGGTCGTGGGGTCGAATCTCGACCCCGCCGTTCTATTCGCGAATGCATTCTTCCCCCGAGACCGCTAGAAATGTCTTCCCCCGAGACCGCTAAAATGTCTTCCCCGAGACCGCTAGAAATGTCTTCCCGAGACCGCTAGAAATGTCTTCCCCGAGACCGCTAGAAATGTCTTCCCCGAGACCGCTAGAAATGTCTTCTCCTGAGTCCGCTAGAAATGTCTTCCCCCGAGACCGCTAGAAATGTCTTCCCCCACCGACAAGGACAGAACCATATGGGGGAAACTCGGTGCAATGAAGTCAATCCTACGCTGTTAGACAGTCGTATCGCTCGTGTGGTGCTGGGGCCCGCAAAGAATAGTACCACTGCGACCTACAGTGCATGTCGTAAGAGGCGACTGATGTAGGACCTAGGAAGCTACCCTAGTAAATAAAAAGCAATGCAGAAATCGGATGTACTGGCACACCTGTAGGCGCATAACTGGCACAACGTACAATCGCTATTCGGCTCAGATCATATACAAATCACACAGTGTGGTTGACAAGTAGTCGATATGGAGTGTTGGAAGAAGATATATCTCATATTCTAGTAGAGTTGTATTAACCCTTTCGCTGCTACATACTCTTCGAAGGCTGAGCTAAAAATAGCTACTCTTTTTTTCTAGGTTACAAACGTGAATATACAAACGGATACGCCTATAGCAGTGACAGTAGCAATGTATAACGTGTTAATACGTGCTTAGCCCACAGCGGAGAGATAATAACAGACGTGTTAATGCGTCTTTAGAAGTGAATGGAAAAATATATATACGTCCTTAGCAGCTAAAGGGTTAAAAGTACTACTGACTAACAACAACAGTCTGTGACAAAGTAATCAAACCAAATAGCTTACTTTCTGAAAGCCGCGGGCTCGAACCCGGACTGCAATGTTCGGTCGACTGCACAAAGGAACCAAAACTTCAATACCCACTGGCTCTGTAAATGCCATTTCCCCCGTTCTCGTTATTAGCATAATTATGGCTCTTCGTTATCTTCTTGAGAAATGTTTCGGAAAATCAATTTTCCAGATCTCAGTATAACCGCATTTACAATGAATTAACTCGCATTAGATCATCCATCTCTTCTTCTTCTTTGCGTTCGTTCTTTACGACCAATTTTAATCACTCTTTGTGATATGTTTGATCTTTGCCAAGAACGTGTATACGTTGCACATTGGTTTGGTAGGCCCCTAAACGTATAGACTTCTACACGCTTAGGACACATGCATCCGATTTCAGCCAAACCTCCTTAGTCGCATCTTACGAATTGCGTGGAAGGTAACAGTGATTCTATTCTTTACACCCCAAATTTGGGCCCCGGTAACCACTTGTCGATTAGATCATCAAATATGTGGTCGTTTAGTGATTTTGTTGCGAACGAGTTCGTTTTTTTTCATATTCTTCTTCTTGAGTGATCTCTGATCATGCGCTTAGGTTACTGTGTACCACAAACTCGCCCGTGTATTGCTGGGGTCTGCATGGAGAGCAAAGAATAGTGGCACTGCGGCCTACAAGGCATGTCGTAAGAGGTGACTGAGGTCTAGGAAACTACCTAGTAAATAAAAAGCGTTGCAGAAATAGGATGTCATGATCTATTTATAGTCGCATAACTGGCACAATATGCAATCGATCTTAGGCTCGGGTCACATACAAATCACAGAGTGGTTAACAAGGGGTCGATATGGAGCGTTTGAAGAAGATCACAAACTGGGTAATCATCTTCAGGTATTTCAGACGCCTAGGTGCTTAGTTGTCAGGTCGACTGGGTGTGACGATGTCCACTTCTCAGTTCACTCAGGAGAGAACAATCGTGTAGAACATGCTCTGGTGTATGTCTCGCGTGCTAACACTGTCAGAGAGCGGTTTCTCTTATACATCAACAAATAACAAATGCCCACAAGTTCCCTTTTTGAATAATTAATGCGTTGTTATCTTTGACAATTCAAAATGTTTTCCGTTTCCCACGCTATTTCATTGAAAGAAGCATACACCTTACCTCCTCCACTATTCCAATATTTAAAAATGAACCAAGGAACACAAAGTAGTCAAGAGATTATTTCTGGCGAGATTTATTGATTTTGACTTTTGTTATCAGTTTGAGTCGTCCACAGTTTGTGGGGGCATGAGTGGGGGCCGGTGGGCATGAGTGGGGCCGTTCACATTTGCAGTTAACATGTGGTCGATATGGAGCGTTTGAAGAAGAAGAAATCTTATCAGTTTGTGTCGTCCACAGTTTGGGGGCATGAGCGGGGGCCGGTGGGCATGAGTGGGGTCGTTCACATTTGCAGTTAACATGTGGTCGATATGGAGCGTTTGAAGAAGAAAAAGAAGGCTTGTTATCAGTTTGAGTCGTCCACAGTTTGGGGGCATGAGTGGGGCCGTTCACATATGCACAGGTAACATTATCATAAGTAATTATCATTAATATTATAAGGAAACGACGGTGGAAATATTTAGGTCATGTGCTTAGATCAGACGAAAAGAGACTAAATCGACAAGTCCTTATATGGTCATCAGTTGGGAAAAGAAAACGTGGAAGACCTAAGACCACTCTTCGAAGAACCATCCAACAAGAAAGTAAACTATTGGGATGTAAAACCATACAAGATCTCCAACTGCTAGCAAAGAACCGTATCACATGGAGATCTAAAACCTCTGCCCTATGTGCCGCCTTTGGCTCGAAAGGAATAAACTAACTAACTAATTATCATTGAAATAAAGATACAATTTGTCAGATAGTTCAGGTTGAATTCAATATGTCATAAACGTCTTAGAGTTGTGTGTATATGTCTTTGTGTATGTTAACATGTGTTTAACGTTATGTTATTCGACCCGCCAATGTGTTCCCGGAGCTCGCAAGGGGAGCAAAGAATAGTAACACTTCGACTTACAAAGCATGTCGTAAGAGGCGACCGAGGTAGGTGTCTAGGAAAGCTACCCTAGTAAATAAAAAGCGTCCCAGAAATCGGATGTGCTGGCCTATTTGTAGGCGCATAACTGGCATACCGTACAATCGTTCTTTGACTCAGATCACATTGTGCAATACTCTCAGTAGGTGGTCTGCCATTTCTGCCGACAGGGGCGTAGCAGTATTAGGGAAACTGGGTGTAATGAAGTCAATCCATCACATTAAGACATTCCAGCCGATTCTTAATGTGGAAACGACACATGCTGATGATGTATCCGATTGAAGGCGGCGGCGTGCTGAACGGAGATCAATAAAGGGGGCCGAGGAACAAGAATTAACAACTCCCAGCACGGAATACAAACACAAATTGAACATGAAGTTCACCGTCGGAGTCTGTGGAATTCCCTCAATTTTGTGTATATTTCTGGTGTGCAACTGGTGCTAGTCACAATAGTCAACATTGTTTTTGGGTTGGGTGTTTAGATAATGTGACCACAGGAAACAGTGGACCCCAGGAGGTCCATGGGCGAGCTTAAATACGGGGGAGAATGACTGTTAACATTTGATTTCGGACAAAGCAATCGAACGTGTTATAATTTTGAATACGGTATTTTTGTCTCTCCCTCCGAGTGGTTTCCATGGTAGCGAAAAATAGAACCACCACCTCCTCTTGCATGTCGTAAGAGGGTCGTGATTGGTACTTTAGCGTATGCATATTATCTATAAGAGGGTCGTGAATTGGGTACGTTAGCGTATGTATATTATCTATAAGAGGGGTCGTGAATTGGGTACTTTAGCGTATATATATTATCTATAAGAGGGGTCGTGAATTGGGTACTTTAGCGTATGTATATTATCTATAAGAGGGGTCGTGAATTGGGTACTTTAGCGTATGTATATTATCTATAGAGGAGGGTCTTGAATTGGGTACTTTAGCGTATGTATATTATCTATAAGAGGAGGGGTCTTGAATTGGGTACTTTAGCGTATGCATATTATCTATAAGAGGGGTCTTGAATTGGGTACTTTAGCGTATGTATATTATCTATAAGAGGGGTCGTGAATTGGGTACTTTAGCGTATGTATATTATCTATAAGAGGGGTCGTGAATTGGGTACTTTAGCGTATATATATTATCTATAAGAGGGGTCGTGAATTGGGTACTTTAGCGTATGTATATTATCTATAAGAGGGGTCTTGAATTGGGTACTTTAGCGTATGCATATTATCTATAAGAGGGGTCGTGAATTGGGTACGTTTGTGTATGCATATTATCTATAAGAGGGGTCGTGAATTGGGTACGTTTGTGTATGCATATTATCTATAAGAGGGGTCGTGAATTGGGTACTTTAGCGTATGCATATTATCTATAAGAGGGGTCGTGAATTGGGTACTTTAGCGTATGCATATTATCTATAAGAGGGGTCGTGAATTGGGTACTTTAGCGTATGTATATTATCTATAAGAGGGGTCTTGAATTGGGTACTTTAGCGTATGCATATTATCTATAAGAGGAGGGGTCGTGAATTGGGTACTTTAGCGTATATATATTATCTATAAGAGGGGTCGTGAATTGGGTACTTTAGCGTATGTATATTATCTATAAGAGGAGGGGTCTTGAATTGGGTACTTTAGCGTATGTATATTATCTATAAGAGGAGGGGTCTTGAATTGGGTACTTTAGCGTATGCATATTATCTATAAGAGGGGTCTTGAATTGGGTACTTTAGCGTATGTATATTATCTATAAGAGGGGTCTTGAATTGGGTACTTTAGCGTATGTATATTATCTATAAGAGGGGTCTTGAATTGGGTACTTTAGCGTATGTATATTATCTATAAGAGGAGGGGTCTTGAATTGGGTACTTTAGCGTATGTATATTATCTATAAGAGGAGGGGTCTTGAATTGGGTACTTTAGCGTATGCATATTATCTATAAGAGGGGTCGTGAATTGCGTACTTTAGCGTATGTATATTATCTATAAGAGGGGTCGTGAATTGGGTACGTTTGTGTATGCATATTGTCTGTAAGAGAGACCGTGAACGGGGTACGTTTGTGTATGTATATTATCCGTAAGAGAGGTCAAGAAGGGGGTACGTTGGTATATGCTTATTGTCCAGTATATAACTGGTAGACCCATAGGTGCTCAGTCTTCACCAATAGATGTCGAAGGGTATGCGCAATGATATATATATATTTTTCCTTTCTCTCGTTCTGTTAAAGAACAAGACGACAGCGCACAAACTCCGTAGCACCCGCTGGAAGCTCATTAGAAATATTCATCATCAAGGTGCGTATCCTTTATAGGACGTTGCTCTCTTTGCAGCACATCTGAAATTCACTCTGTCTCTAGCCAGTTCACCCACTTCGTCGATGGTCATATTCATGGTTTCTTTAATATCTTGTAGCCATCTTCTTCTTGGTCTGCCTCTTCGTCCTGGGACCCTACCATCTAATATTATTCTCTCCAGGCCATCGTGATGCTTGATGTGACCAAAGTATCTAATTTTAGAACTGTAAATATATTTCTTATATTCACCCTAGTGGTTACCGGAGCCCAAATTTGGGGTGTAAAGAATAGAACCACTGTTACCTGCCACGCATATCGTAAGAGGCGACTAAGGATGTTTGGCTGAAATCGGATGCACGTATCCTAAACGTGTAGAAGTCTATGCGTTTAGGGGCCTACCAAACCAATGTGCAACGTGTACACGTTCTTGGCAAAGATCAAACATATCACAAAGAGTGATTAAAATTGCTCGTAAAGAACGAACGCAAAGAAGAAGAAGAAGAAGAGAAGTTTCTAATATTGAAAGCTTAATCTTACAGGTTGAAGATACTTGACTCAAATATAAAACATGCTTGAAGAAATGGACACAGAAAAGTTTCATTGACTACGCGCTGACATGACAAGAGAGACAAAATGTTGAGGGATCTGTTACATACGGCCTTCATTATGAAGATGGTTGGTGTCTGATCTGATTTCTGATGTCCATGAAATGCTGTCTGCCACATCCAGGTCATGGATATGTTATAGCAGGCTCTGCTACCATGGTCGTCAGGACGTTATGGCAAGATGGGGGACAAGTGCCACCCCCTGGAAAATGGCTTTTTCATAGCACAGTTTCATCAGTGTGTTGGCGGGGCTCGCAAGGGGATCAAAGAATATTAACATTGCAACCTACAAGGCAAGAGGAAAAAGGTCTTATGGAAACTACCCTAGTAAATAAAAATTATCGCAGAAATCGAATGTGCTGATCTATTTGTAGGTGCATAATTGGCACAACGTACAATCGCGCTTAGACTCAGATCACATACAAATCACAAAAAGTGGGAGCTTTTACCGATCCAGAAGCACTTGAGCTTTCAGCTCTTCTGCTCGGTGCCATGGACATCGTAACCCTTCGGTTCGGTGCCACGAACACCGTAAATCTGGAGAGCCTGTGGCTTTTCTACCAGCCCGCGGAATTGAACCCACACTCACAGAGGGCTTGTCACCCGTCGTCCAACGCGCTACGAACATGCTGGGCAAGTGGTCGATATGGAGTATTTGAAGAACTACTATTTCCGCGTAGCAGCAAACTACTAACTTCAATGTTTGAAATACATCTGTGGTTGCTTGATGTTTGATGTGGCCTATGGCTGCTACCAAATATTTACAAAAACCTCACTTCTGCTCTTACAGCTACCACCACAACAGCAATTTTCTATAAATAACTTAGGAAAAACAAGTTTCATCTTCCTACACCATCATCTTTCTAAAGGTCACAAAATAATCCAATACACTTGGAGAATGAAGAAAGTGACATATTTTATCGATTTTTTCATGACCCGTGGAGCACCTCGTGCCAAGCTCAAATCAATAATACATCATTCGCAGCTGATAGTCTTCAGTTCTTGTGTCTATCATGGACCACAGAATGAAAGGCTCTTATGGTGTCTGTCAGTGGCGGCTCGTGATCGTTTTTGTTGGTGGAGCCAGACACAAATTTTCGGGAAAATCATGGATTTGGGTTATGTTATATTTTAATTTATTACATAATAAAAACACGTTACATATTATTTTTGGTGGGGCCCGGCCCTCTGGCCCTTAATGGCGAACCGCTACTGGTATCAGTTATTGTGGCTATCATGGAGCACAAAATGAAAGTCTTGTGATATATGTTATTGTGGCTGTCATGGATCGCAGAATGAAAGTCTTGTGATATATGTTATTGTAGCTATCATGGACCACAAAATAAAAAGCTCTAATGATTTATTGTGGCTATCATGGAGCACAAAATGAAAGTCTTGTGATATATGTTATTGTGGCTATCATGGACAGCAGAATGGAAGGCTATTATGATGGCGGGGAACACTGATAATAAGGAAAGCAGACTTTCACGCAAAAATCAGTCAGACGCGCATTGATTACGCCTGAATGCATAGCGGGCGAGCTCAGAAGTAGAATATCGCCCGAGTGGTTACCGGTGCGCAAATTGGGGTGTAAAGAATAAAACCACTGTTACCTGCCACGCATGCCGTAAGAGGCGATAAAGGAGGTTGGGCGTGGGGCTAGCTACTCCACACCGTAAAAACACTAGATGGTTACAGAACGGAGAGCGAACCGAGTAAGCGCTGGCTGAAACCGGTCACATCGCCGAAGGATAAGCACCAGAGCTCCAAATGGTGCTGAAGATGTGACGTAAAACACACCAATGCTAAGGCTGCATGAATCATATTTCCACATGAATAGAATTTAGGGGAGATCTGGTACATCGGTCTGGGCTGTGATCGAGAGAGAAGAAAGAGAGAAGAATAATATACGTTCTTGTGCCTATCAAAGACCCCAAAGTGAAAGGTTCTTTTGATATCAGTTCTTGTGAATAACATGGACCACAGAATGAAAGGCTCTTATGGTATCGGTTCTTGAGGCTGTCATGGACCACCGAATAAATGACATGTATGTTCTTTTGACTTTCATAAACTACAAAATGAAAGACACATTTTGATAATAAAATGTGTTATCAGAAATAGTTGACAACGCTCTACGCTAGTGATTACTTGCCGTAAGGGGGACTGCCTAGAGTAGTTGATAGTAGCTCGGCCTGCTAGCTGTGAGACGCCTCATAGCTCGGGTTCGAACCTACTGTCCGGCATTTGTTCGAGTCCCCTGGTCTTACTCAGGACGATAACGTGAGTACCTCTGAAGTCGGAGAAAATCTGCCTGTATGGCGAGGGAATACTAATTACGAGTACATTGAGCACACGGCTGCCAGTGTAAAGTCATTTACAATGTGCACGCTGCTGCCATTGTAAGAAATTGGAAAAACAGATTTTCACGCAAAAATCAGTTTCAGATATGAAACTTCGTCTAAGTTGAAAGCGGACGAAAAAAACAAAAACAACAAACTTACCGTGAAAATTCAAGAGTTTGAGGATACCCTGGGCCAAACATTTTCGGTGTAAGTGGTTGGAATACGGAAATCCCCATCCTTTACTGTATCTAGTACCGCTTTTAGGGCAACGTAGGACAAGTGGGAAGTGAGCAAGAGTAATTTAGTAGCTGCATGGCTAGTGCAGTCGCCGCGAAGCTGTTCAGTTTAGGAGTTTTCATGCCCACACAGAAAAAAATCCTTGACTTTACCGTGGATTGAACACGGGTCTCCCGCATGGGAGCCACGCTCTAACTCACTCGGCCAATGCCCATCTGCCCAGCGTGTTCGTAGCGCGTTGGACTACGGGTGACTATCCTCTGTGTGTGCAGGTTCAATTCCGCGGGATGGCAGAAAAAGCCACATATTCCCAGATTTACGGTGTTCGTGGCACCGAACCGAAGGGTTACGATGTCCATGGCACCGAGCCGAAGAGCTGAAAAAGCTCAAGTGTTTCTGGATCGAAAAAAACAAACCCCATTCGACCAGACGCTCATCTGATCATTTACTTGAGGATCCGAATTACAATTGCCTCAGAAGCATCATTCTGAAGTCGGAATAATAATAATAATAAATAATAATAAAACCCATAAACCGTTAAGGTCGTAGGAATGTCACTGTGGAGACATCAGCACCAAAAGCATGCCATAAATCTCTGTCTTCAATTCTTCAAGCGAGTGTGAAGAAACTCTGTCCTGACCAGCTCTTGATGTTGTCAAACCAGGATTTTCTCTGCCCTCCTCGGAGTAAAGTTTGCTTGAATAGTGAGGGACACTGGTGATTAGTAAAGCAAACCTTCACGCAAAATCAGAGGCGACACGCTATGACTACGTCAGAACGCCAGAATTAATTGTAGACGAACGATTTAAAAAACAAACACCGCAGACGTGGAGCGAGCGGTATGACTAATTTTTTAATCTTTTTTTCTCTCTCCGATCCAGAAGCACTTGAGCTTTTCAGCTCTTCGGCTCGGTCATGGACATCGTAACACTTCGGATCGGTGCCAGGAACACCGTAAATCTGGGGAATCTGTGGCTTTTTCTGCCATCCCGCGGAATTGAACCCGCACACACAGAGGGGATAGTCACCCGTAGTCCAACGAACACGCTGGGCAGACGGGCGTATGACTAATTAATCAGTGGCTTAAAAAAAACCCACGAATTGCATGAGCTATCTCTCTTGATGTCTGTCTTCTTACCCACACACCCACGTGGGGTGTTGTGCAAATGTTGACTGTCAGTGATGTGGTCTAGAAATAGCTTCATGCACCGCAGCAGAAAGCTAGCACGGTGGGGGCAAGCCTAACTGGGCAAATCTGATGTTACCACTGTTTACTCGTTGCTTCAACTTCTGTATGAAGGTACCTTGTCTGTGTGCATATGTGCTCGATGTAACTCTGCACAGATTCCTGGATTTCATTCTTAATCCGTGTATAAACATGGATCAGTATGATCTGAGCTTCCCATTTAGTCAATATCGACACCATGTTTGTTGAAGGAACAGTGGGGAGATGGTTAGGTGTAACATAAAGTGGCATCATCATCATCAAGTTGCGTATCGTTTATAGCACGTTGCTCTCTTTGCAGCACATCTGAAATTCACTCTGTCTCTTGCCAGTTCACCCACTTCGTCAATGGTCATATTCATGGTTTCTTTAATATCTTGTAGCCATTTTCTTCTTGGTCTGCATCTGCGTCCTGGGACCCTGCCCTCTAGTATTGTTCTCTCCAGGCCATCGTGACGCTTGATGTGACCAAAGTATGTAATTTGTCTGTATAGTATGTTGTTTATCAGCCAATTCTCTTTAACATTTAGTTCTTTCAGGACATCAGTGTTCTTTCTTTTTCTGTCCATGGTATTCGTAGGATCTTTCTGTAGCATTTCGTTTCAAAGGACTAGATTTTCGTTCTTGTTCAGGGTCTATGCCCCAACCCGGTTAAAAAGCAGAGAGAGAGAGAGGAGAGAGAGATTCAGATTTATTTATTTGTAGTTAAATATGCCATTTCATGTGATGCAGACCAACTCATGCCAAGTCTTCCTATCTCTAGCTATCTCTCGCAGCTCCCTCCAGCTCTTCTTTATATTGTTGATCTCTGCCTCCAAATCCCATCACCATGTGTTTCTCGGTCTTCCCTTCCTTCGCTGTCCCCGCGGGTTCCAGAAAAGGACCCTTCTTGATCTGAATATTGAGAAGAAAATATTTCCGACAATTGTATGGCGTACCATTTGATCATAAAATATCAAATTATTTGAATATAATGATAATAGCCGTCCATCGCAAGCGATGATGTCAACAGTCTCAGACGTGTGCTGCTGCACCTCTCTGGTGCGTGCGGAGGTGACTGTAGAGTCCAATCCTAGAACACCATCCCCTACTACAGGTGGGGCAAACATGATCAAGGTTAGATTCATTATGGTGCTATAGATGTCTTGTAAGGTGGACGTCTCCTTCATTATGATGCTATAGATGTCATGTAAGGTGGGCGTCTCCTTCATTATGATGCTATATATGTCATGTAAGGTGGGCGTCTCCTTCATTATGATGCTATATATGTCATGTAAGGTGGGCGTCTCCTTCATTATGATGCTATAGATGTCATGTAAGGTGGGCGTCTCCTTCATTATGATGATATATATGTCATGTAAGGTGGGCGTCTCCTTCATTATGATGCTATATATGTCATGTAAGGTGGGCGTCTCCTTCATTATGATGCTATAGATGTCATGTAAGGTGGGCGTCTCCTTCATTATGATGCTATATATGTCATGTAAGGTGGGCGTCTCCTTCATTATGATGCTATAGATGTCATGTAAGGTGGGCGTCTCCTTCATTATGATGCTATATATGTCATGTAAGGTGGGCGTCTCCTTCATTATGATGCTATAGATGTCATGTAAGGTGGGCGTCTCCTTCATTATGATGCTATAGATGTCATGTAAGGTGGGCGTCTCCTTCATTATGATGCTATAGATGTCATGTAAGGTGGGCGTCTCCTTCATTATGATGCTATAGATGTCATGTAAGGTGGGCGTCTCCTTCATTATAGTACTTCACATGCTATGTAACATTTTAACAGCTCACGTATTGTTTAACCATCCGCGTACACATGTACACATTCATAGTTACACTTAGTAACAGTACTGTAAACACATCACTTTTTGTGAGCACAAATAGAAATAACACTTGCCTTATCTGATTGATTTGTTCCGATTCAGGAGAAGCCGACTTGTAATACGATTGTTGTATTATCGATCTAGGAATAATCGATAATCTCGTCGTACAGTGAGAGTTAAATCTTGTGTGGTTGTCGTCTAGGTCTGGCAGTCTTTTATATGGATCTGGAAATAATGCCAGGTTTAACTGTGAGGTTTGAGTTGGTAGACGTGTCCTTTTGTAGCTTTGAAGTTAGGGAAGGTACGCCTGTATGGTGGGGGACACTGATAACAAGGAAAGCAAGACTTCACACAAAAATCTGTCAGAAGAATGGAGAATATGTTTAGGTTTAAAAGCCGAAGGATTGACTTCATTGCACCGGGTTTTACCCCATACTGTTCGGTCCCTCTCTGCAGAAATGGCACGCCACCTGCCGAGAGTATTGCGCAAAGCACATACTCCGTAGCTCCAGCAACAATCCTAGGGTCTCTGGAGAAACCACTCGAGCAGAACGGCACGGTCCGGACTCGAACCCACGACCTTCGAATCAAAGGGCGTAACCACTTAGGCACAGAGACCCCCAATATATGTTTAGGTGAACAGAGTAGAGCTGGCGATGGTTATGACACACATTGAGAAGACCGACCTGAAGCATTGCAAGACAGGCACTGTTTGGAAACCGCAGGGAAAGAGGAGTAGGGGAAGGCCTTGACAGACCTAGAGAAGAGAGCTGGAGGCTGATATTAAAAGGATAAGTAAAACATGGAAAGAATTGGAAGGGATGGCAAGAGAGAGAGGAAGAGCCGGAAGGAGTTTATTGAAGACCTGTGCTCTGTTGGGAGTTCAAAGGGGAAGAAATCAGAGCGTCAAACAAATCCCATTTGAAACATCCATGGCGGCCGCAGGCACTGTCTTAGACAACATTGATGTAGATCAAAGTCATCTTTGCGGCAACACTCAATGAGGAAGTCGAGAAAATCATCTCTATCCACTGACTGGCCCCCTTGAGTTGATGGCACAGCCACACAGCATGTATAATCTCTAACTGATATCAGCACCCATGTGTCCAGAAACGAAGATTATAACCAGTTTTCTGTGTGCATCAAAGACTACTTTGTGTTACCAGAGCCACACATGAACAATGAGCAAAGCACAGTCGCAAAAAAAAATAACTGCCAATGTCAGCAGGCGGAACAGACACCAGTGCATGTCCTGCAAGACTGTCCTCTCCTGTGTGAGCTAAGAAGCAATATGAAACCACACCCAGTCGACCTGAAAACTAAGCTTTGGGGAAACCTGACAGACCTGAAGCTGACTGCCCAGTTAGTGATCCACAGTAAATTAAGCGCATGACGAGAGAACGCTGAAGAAGGAAACCTGACAGACCTGAAGCTGACTGCCCAGTTTGTGGTCCACAGTAAATTAAACGCACGACCAGAGATCGCCGAAGAAGAAGAAATCCGATGCCTACGAAAAGTTACCAACAACACAAGAAAAGACAGAGTCACCAACATCAGCATAAGAAAGAAAGTTGGCACAGAACCTTGCTTGAATTACATTGAGAAACAAAGTCACCAACATCAGCATAAGAAAGAAAGTTGGCACATAACCTTGCTTGAATTACATTGAGAAACAAAGTCACCAACATCAGAATAAGAAAGAAAGTTGGCACAGAACCTTGCTTGAATTACATTGAGAAACAAAGTCACCAACATCAGCATAAGAAAGAAAGTTGACACAGAACCTTGCTTGAATTACATTGAGAAACAAAGTCACCAACATCAACATAAGAAAGAAAGTTGGACAGAACCTTGCTTGAATTACATTGAGAAACAAAGTCACCAACATCAGCATAAGAAAGAAAGTTGGCACAGAACCTTGCTTGAATTACATTGAGAAACAAAGTCACCAACATCAGCATAAGAAAGAAAGTTGGCACAGAACCTTGCTGGAATTACATTGAGAAACAAAGTCACCAACATCAGCATAAGAAAGAAAGTTGGCACAGAACCTTGCTTGAATTACATTGAGAAACAAAGTCACCAACATCAGCATAAGAAAGAAAGTTGGCACAGAACCTTGCTTAAATTACATTGAGAAACAAAGTCACCAACATCAGCATAAGAAAGAAAGTTGGCACAGAACCTTGCTTGAATTACATTGAGAAACAAAGTCACCAACATCAGCATAAGAAAGAAAGTTGGCACAGAACCTTGCTTGAATTACATTGAGAAACAAAGAATGAAGTGGTTCATACACTTAATAAGAATGCAACCAAAAGTCTCTGTGTGTACATAGTCTTCTACGACAGGAAAGAATGCGAGAGATAGACTACGAAAAAAGATGGATAACTGGTATATCAGAATCTTGTCAAAATGATAAAATAATTATCACACAAGCCAACTAGAACAGCGCAAGAAACGAAACAGAAAACCACGCCACTGTACAACAACCTGGTAACAGTGTGATGACAAAAGAAGACCAAGAAAGAACAAAACCATTATGTATTAATGCATGTCAGTGACGATGATACAGACCCTGGCTTCCGGTAACATTAGACGGACGAGTCTAATGTTACTGGGGCTGCGATTCCCTCCCTATCCAGAAGCACTTGAGCTGAAAGCTCTTCGGCTCGGTGTCATGGACATCGTAACCCTTCGGTTCGGTGCCACGAACACCGTAAATCTGGGAACCTGTAGCTTTTCTGGCAGTCCGCGGAGTTGAACCCGCACATACAGAGGACTAGTCACCCGTAGTCCAACGCGCTACGAACACGCTGGGCACGCGGGCGGGGCTGCGATACAGACACGAACCCTCCTTACTATATAACCTAAGTACACGCTCTAACATGAGCGCGTTGACCTCAGTCACGGTTCATTGTACACCTATCCAGAACTGAAAAAAAAATAAAATAAGAAAAGCAGAAACACATTTATTATATTCACATCGCTGTTTCTTTTATCATGTATGTGACATAGAGGGGACATAGAGGGTACATATGCCTGTCTGCCCAGCGTGTTCGTAGCGCGTTGGACTACGGGTGACTATCCCTCTGTGTGTGCGGGTTCAATTCCGTGGGATGGCAGAAAAGCCACAGATTCCCAGATTTACGGTGTTCGTGGCACCGAACCGAAGGGTTACGATGACCATGGCACCGAGCCGAAGAGCTGACAAGCTCAAGTGCTTCTGGATCGGGAAAAAAAAAGCTCAAGTGCTTCTGGATCGGGGAAAAAAAAGAGGGTACATATGTGACGACATCTTCTTCAAACGGTGCTCCATATCGACCACTTGTTAAACCACTCTTTGTGATTTGTATGTGATCTGAGTCTAAGAGCGATTGTATGTTGTGAAAGTTATGCGCCAGCAAGTAGGCCGATTTATGCGACGCTTGTTATTTACTATGGTAGCTTCCCTAGTCCCTTATCTTAGTCGCTAGTTACGCCATGCCTTGTAAGTCGCAGTGTTAATATTCTTTATTCCACTTGAAGGCCAGCGTGTTCGTGGCGCGTTAGACGACGGGTGACAAGCCCCCTGAGTGCGGTTCAATTCTGCGGGCTTGCAGAAAAGACACAGGTTCTCCAGATTTGCGGTGTTCGTGGCACCGAGCCGAAGGGTTATGATGATCATGGCACCGAGCCGAAGGGTTATGATGATCATGGCACCGAGCCGAAGGGTTGTGATGATCATGGCACCGAGCCGAAGGGTTATGATGATCATGGCACCGAGCCGAAGGGTTGTGATGATCATGGCACCGAGCCGAAGGGTTATTATGATCATGGCACCGAACCGAAGGGTTATGATGTTCGTGGCACCGAGCCGAAGAGCTGAAAGTTCAAGCGCTTCTGGATCGAAAAAAGGAAAACGATCCCTACCTCAGTCGCTTCCTACGACATGCTTTATAGGTCGCATTGTTACTATTTTTACTCCCTAGTGAGCCCAGGCAACACAGGACGATTTGGGATCTAAAGGCGAAGGGTTGATTGCACTGGGTTTCTCATTATGACTCGGTATCTTTACCCAGAAATGGCACGCCACCTGCCTAGAGTATTGCACATAACATGAGCTTTGTACATCCGACAGCAGTTTCTGAGAATCAAAAAATACATCCGTGAACTGCAGCAGTTGGAACTCGAACCAACTACAAGCGGAGTGCAAGCCAAACGGCGGAATGACTTAGTCACATAGACGCCCATAGATGGGACAGTATTACCGATATATGCGAAGACTGCAGTAAAACTATGTAGCAGCAGCGAGACACGTTGAAACAAAGTACTGTAGTTTTACAAAATACAATAACAATACACAGCAACGTTTCGACCAAAAGGCCTTTATCAAGAAAACGATACAACATGAGTGACGAATTTCACAGCACACTACATATAGACTAGACTACGACAGAAACATCACACCGTCCCTGTAATGAAAATATGTGACTATATATATATACACAATAGCTATAACACTAAATCTGATCTAAAATGTCACGACGAAAAGTTGCAGCAAAATGGCAAATAGTTTAAAAGGGTTTTAAAGTCGAAGGATTGACTTCATTGCACCGGGTTTTACCACATACGACTCGGTTCCTCTCCGTAGAAATGTCACGCCAAATGGTACACAACTCCGTAGCTCCAGCAACAACCCTAGGGGTCTCTGGAAAAACTGCACTCGTGAACAAAATGGCGCAGTCCGGATTCGAACCTTCGACTCAGAAGGCAAAGAGCTTAACCACTTAGCCACAGAACCCCCCTCCCATCATGGCGAATAGTATTATCGTTTGCTTGACCAAGGCCTTTTGGTCGTAATGTTGCTGTGTATTGTTTTTGTATATTGTAAAACTACAGTACTTTGTTATTACGTGTTTCACCGCCATAGATGGGATACATTGAGACAACATACAACCTAACTAAAAAACAAAGAATAAACAGAGCAGGTGTTGTTGAACAGTTGCATCTCACCGCAGATAAAAAAGTGAATAACTGAAGCGGTTAATAATACAATGCACAGGATATAGCTGAGGTTCATAACCACCAAGGCGCACCGACGTGATACAAGAGAAGGCCTGAAAAATTTCGTCCGAGATCGCTCTGACCGTAAGTTTGGGAGGCCCGTAATCACCCAAGCCAGCCGCCTCAATGCTTTTCCTTGTTTGTTAAACATTGTTTACATAGTCTCAGTGGTGTAGAGGTTGGGTGCTCACCTCTCGTTCCAAAGGTACTGGATTCGCTCCCTCGTGGACCCATCAGGATATTTGTTCAGAGATCCCTGATCTCGGTGTAGGTGAGATCGAGTTCCTAGTCCTACCAGAGACTGACGATAAAACGTAGGTCCTTTTTTCAAATTGAGCACCTAAAAAAATACTTGCCGTTTTTTAAAATCCGATCCAGAAGCACTTGAGCTTTCAGCTCTTCGGCTCGGTGCCATGGACATCGTAACCTTCGGTTCGGTGCCACGAACACCGAAAATCTGGAGAACATGTGGTTTTTCTGTCAGCCCGCGGAATTGAACCGCACTCACATGGTGCTTGTCACTCGTCGTCCAGCGCGCTACGAACACGCTGGGCAGGCGGGCTATACTTGACAGTTAAAAATCGAGATCAGGCTGGAAAACCGCTGCTCGGGTAAATAGAATTCATTAGAAAAGATTAAAAATAACTTCCCTACAAAAATATCTTTAAAATTACATCGGGACTCTTCGCCGGTGCTAGGTAGCTCGTGCACTTCAACTGCTTCTTCATGTGTAAGAAAGAGAACATATGCCTATTCACCGAAGTGCAATGATATTTTTTTTCCCCCAATCCAGAAGCACTTGAGATTTTCAGCTCTTCGGCTCGGTGTCATGGACATCGTAACCCTTCGGTTCGGTGCCACGAACACCGTAAATCTGGGGAATCTGTGGCTTTTTCTGTCATCCCGCGGCTTTTTCTGTCATCCCGCCGCTTTTTCTGTCATCCCGCGGAATTGAACCCGCACACACAGAGGGATAGTCACCCGTAGTCCAACGCCCTACGAACACGCTGGGCAGACGGGCAAGTGCAATGATAATGGTCCAATCAATCAATCAATCAATCAATCAATCAATCAATCAATCAATAAATACATACATAGATTTACTGCAGTCTTCCCTTATGTAAATAAATAGACATATGTGAATGATAACAACAAAACACAGTGTGTATAAACATTAGTCAACAGTGTGTAAAACGTGAGTTGCATAAAAGAGACATTCTTAGAATTCAAAAAATCGACAAACTTGGACTCAAAGCTTTTCACTGTTTGTTAAACTTCGTGTTTGCAGAGTAAACTCGACACAGGACGCTATTAATAACCGCTTACGTGTATCGACTTGGCGTTATAGAAAGGTCCCAAGCCTTCATTTGTATGTACGACTTGTTGGCAGAGTTGCTATTCGTGTCATAAAGAAACGAGTCGGGGTGAATCAGATCGAAACATGTAAACCCTCGCTATAGCCTCGGTTACTGTACTCTACATAACCAGTTCAGGGATTATCAAATATTTCCATCTCGTGTCTACTTGTTAGTTACCCCATGCAGGTAGAGCATTGTTTGATTTATTACCATCACGGCCGTGTGCTGCCGAGGCCCACAAGGGAAGCAAAGAATAGTACCACTGCCACCTACAATGCATGTCGTAAGAGGCGAATGATATAGGCCCTAGGGATGCTACTCTAGTAAATAAAAAGCAACGCAGAAATGTGCTGGCCTACCTGTAGGTGCATAACTGGCACAACGTACAATCGTTCTTAGGCTCAGATCACATAAAATCACAAAGAGTGGTTGACAAGTGGTCGATATGGAGCGTTCGAAGAAGAAGATTACCATCATATGGAGCGTCTGGCCATATGGATTAGAGCGCGGGCTACCATTCGGAAGACCCTGAGTTCATTCACCGATAAGACTAAGAATGTTTTTTTTCTATCGGGTATAAAGAAAAATCGTAACATGAACAGTTTAGCGGCGACTGCACTAGCAGTGCAGTGATTACATTTAACATGTACATTTGCATGTTTGTAAGCACATTTGTGTTGTCGTCTCGGTGTACACAGAAGAAGAGGAATCATTTTTCAATGTCAGGAATGAAAGTTGTAACATATGTAAGTTTTCTTTTTCACCTTTCAACTCCCAACAGAGCACAGGTCTTCAACAAACTTCTTCCAACTCTTCCTCTCTCTCTCTCCTGCCATCCATTCCAATTCTTTCCATGTTTTACTTATCTTTTTTATATCAGTCTCCGGCTCTCTTCTCCAGGTCTGTCTAGGCCTTCCCCTACTCCTCTTTCCCTGCGGGTTTCAAAACAGTGCCTGTTTTGTAATGCTTCTGATCGGTCTAACATGTAAGTAAATTCTCATAAATCACAGAGACACACACAACAACCTCAGATCTGTAGGTCTCCGTGTATCCACCACCGTGCCACCAGTGTTTATCACCATTCATCATACAATCCTCAATCCAACTTTAGAAGTTTCCTGATTGAGATCTTGCCACCTTCTTCTTGTTCTTCTTCTTCGAACGCTTCACATCGACAACTTGTTAACCACTCTGAGTGATTTGTATGTGATCTGAGCCTAAGAGCTGTTGTAGTATGATGTTATTGAGTGTTGGCTGATGTTGATTGCTGCACACACTACAAAACAAGGAGACGCTCTTATATGTTTTATAATTCCTTTATTGATGGTATCACATATGTAAACAAAGAAAACACGCCCTCACTTGTCCAATGTTTATGTTCGTCTCACTATGTTGTCACTACGTCGCTAAGCAGTACTAACAAAACTACGTCAACTAGTTTCACTACGTCAATGTCTCGTTCTAGTGTTGCTATCTGCTCGTAGTGTGCAGCTTTGGTGTGCAAACACTACAGTCTCTACATATCTCCTATCTACAAACCTATCTATCTAAACTACCTGTCTAGTCTGCTAGCTACTACCTGGGGTTGGGGAAAAGTTGTACCTGGATGTGTACTACTACAGAGCGATTGTACGTTATGTCAATTACTCGCCTACAAGTAGGTTAGCACATCCGGTTAGCACATGCTTTTTATTTACTAGGATAGCTTCCCAGGACCCTACACCAATCGCCTCCTACGACATGCTCTGTGTAGGTCGCAGTGTTACTACACTATTCTTCACTTTCCTTGCGAGACACGGCATCACACTGGCGCTTGGTACCTAATATTATCACAGTTTTAGAACCCCTGCTAGTGTATCACTTATGTACACAATCTCTTTTTCTTTCTTTTTTTCCAATCCAGTTTTACCTCACAACGTCAGGATAAGATATCCCTAAAATATCAATTTCATGATAATTGAAGAGTTTGGCGACTGTTGGAAACCAGTCTTGGCGGTACGAAGTTTGTCATGTCAACTGAGAGGAACTATTATTTATAGTCACAATTTCCGGCGTATCAGTAGTTCTCAGTTTGTTACTCGGGGGATCCCGTCGCTATCATTCAATTGTCGAAGGCTACGGTTTTGTTTCGTTTTTCCGATCCAGAAGCACTTGAGCTTTTCGGCTCGGTGCCATGGACATCGTAACCTTTCGGTTCGGTGTCACGAATACCGTAAATCTGGGGAATCTGTGGCTTTTTCTGCCATCCGCGGAATTGAACCCGCACACACAGAGGATAGTCACCGTAGTCCAACGCGCTACGAACACGCTGGCAGACGGGCAAGGCTACGGTAAGGAAACCAATACCAAGCTCGCCTGCCCAGCATGTTCGTATCGCTCTGAACGACGGGTGACAAACTCCCGGTGAGTGCGGGTTCAATTACACGGGCTTGCAGAAAAGCCACAGGTTCTCCAGATTTACGGTGTTTGTGGCACCGAACCGAAGAATTACAATGTCCATGGCACCGAGCCGAAGAATTACAATGTCCATGGCACCGAGCCGAAGAATTACAATGTCCATGGCACCGAGCCGAAGAATTACAATGTCCATGGTACCGAGCCGAAGAATTACAATGTCCATGGTACCGAGCCGAAGAATTACAATGTCCATGGTACCGAGCCGAAGAATTACAATGTCCATGGCACCGAGCCGAAGAATTACAATGTCCATGGCACCGAGCCGAAGAATTACAATGTCCATGGCACCGAGCCGAAGAATTACAATGTCCATGGCACCGAGCCGAAGAATTACAATGTCCATGGCACCGAGCCGAAGAATTACAATGTCCATGGCACCGAGCCGAAGAATTACAATGTCCATGGCACCGAGCCGAAGGGTTACGATGTCCATGGCACCGAGCCGAAGAATTACAATGTCCATGGCACCGAGCCGAAGAATTACAATGTCCATGGCACCGAGCCGAAGAATTACAATGTCCATGGCACCGAGCCGAAGAATTACAATGTCAATGGCACCGAGCCGAAGAATTACAATGTCCATGGCACCGAGCCGAAGAATTACAATGTCCATGGCACCGAGCAGAAGAATTACAATGTCCATGGCACCGAGCCGAAGAATTACAATGTCCATGGCACCGAGCCGAAGGGTTACGATGTCCATGGCACCGAGCCGAAGGGTTACGATGTCCATGGCACCGAGCCGAAGGGTTACGATGTCCATGGCACCGAGCAGAAGAATTACAATGTCCATGGCACCGAGCAGAAGAATTACAATGTCCATGGCACCGAGCAGAAGAATTACAATGTCCATGGCACCGAGCAGAAGAATTACAATGTCATGGCACCGAGCAGAAGAATTACAATGTCCATGGCACCGAGCCGAAGAATTACGATGTCCATGGCACCGAGCCGAAGAGCTGAAAAGCTCAAGTGCTTCTAGATCAGGGAATTAAAACCGCTTCCAAAATGTAATCGAAATCAGTTGCACTGTACTGCGAGTGTCATTTATCTTATCTTATTATGTCTACACGTTCAGTGAAGCGTCATGGGAAGCTGTAGTTTTCTATCTTGTGTCAGATGGGTTGTCTTTATAGCTGCTAGTTACTGTTGTTGCAGCGTGAAGATAAGGTACTCGTCTATCGTTGCAAAGGTGTTCACTTTTTTGCTTCAAAGGTACTCCCATCTTGCTTCAAAGGTACTCCCATCTTGCTTCAAAGGTACTCCCATCTTGCTTCAAAGGTACTCCCATCTTGCTTCAAAGGTAATCCCCTCTCACACCAAAGGTACTCCCATCTTGCTTCAAAGGTACTCCCATCTTGCTTCAAAGGTACTCCCATCTTGCTTCAAAGGTACTCCCATCTTGCTGCAAAGGTACTCCCATCTTGCTGCAAAGGTACTCCCGTCTTGCTCCAAAGGTACTCCCATCTTGCTTCAAAGGTACTCCCATCTTGCTTCAAAGGTACTCCCATCTTGCTTCAAAGGTACTCCCATCTTGCTTCAAAGGTACTCCCATCTTGCTTCAAAGGTGCTCCCATCTTGCTTCAAAGGTACTCCCATCTTGCTTCAAAGGTGCTCCCATCTTGCTTCAAAGGTACTCCCATTTTTCTTCAAAGGTGCTCCCATCTTGCTTCAAAGGTACTCCCATCTTGCTTCAAAGGTGCTCCCATCTTGCTTCAAAGGTACTCCCATCTTGCTTCAAAGGTGCTCCCATCTTGCTTCAAAGGTACAACCATCTTGCTTCAAAGGTACTCCCATCTTGCTCCAAAGGTACTCCCATCTTGCTTCAAAGGTACTCCCATCTTGCTTCAAAGGTACTCCCATTTTGCTTCAAAGGTACTCCCATCTTGCTTCAAAGGTGCTCCCATCTTGCTTCAAAGGTACTCCCATCTTGCTCCAAAGGTGCTCCCATCTTGCTTCAAAGGTACTCCCATCTTGCTTCAAAGGTACTCCCTCTCTCCACCAAAGTTACTCCCTCTCGCATCAAAGGTACTCCCTCTCACCAAAGTTACTCTCCGCTCACACCAAAGTTACTCCCCTCTCACACCAAAGTTACTCCCCCTCGCACCAAAGTTACTCCCCCCTCGCACCAAAGTTACTCCCCTCGCACCAAAGTTACTCCCTCACACCAAAGTTACTCCCTCTCACACCAAAGTTACTCCCTCTCACACCAAAGTTACTCCTCTCACACCAAAGTTACTCACCTTTCGTTTTAACGGTACTCTTCTCTCGCTCCAAAGATATTCGCCCCTCGCTCCAAATGTACTCAGTTCGTTCCACGCGGGAAGTGATCGGGATAATCTGTCCAGGGATCCCTGATTTCTGTTTGTTAAATCGAGTTCCTAGTCCTATCGGAGACGGACGATAAAACGTAGGTCAAGTTTAGTATAAAAATAACTATTGACAGTTGAAAATCAAGAAGTGTAGCCTAGAAAGCCATAGCAGGACAGTAGTCGTTAAAAAAAACATGATAACATTCCTACAAAATGTATTTACAATCTTCAAAATTACATCGGGAACTTTCGCCTGTGCTACGGAATTCATGCAGTGTCGTTGAGATTTTCCTGTGTAAGAAATATATCGGAGCACACGTTGTTATTCACCGAAGTGCAATGATGATGGTTCTATCAATTAATGTATCTATCTATTCCCTACGTTCTCGATCTTCCTCGTGTCTTGGACCTAAGCCACATCTAACTCTAGATAACTAGGCCAGACAACTGACCGGAGATTTCCTGACCTAGATCAGAAAAGGGGCTGGAAATTACAGATGTTTGATAAAACACTGCACGCTTTTTCGCAAATTTACTCAATTCTGTGACTCTAAGGTTATTTATTGGGTGAAAAATATTCATAATATTGATATTGCTTATTGTTAAACTTAACTTGTTGCATAATATAACTTCGAGTTAGCATTTTGTGTTGATTTTAAATGAATTCGTCTATATACAACAATACTGGAATGCGAGGTCACGTGGTGTAGTTGTGGTCTGATTTCCCATAATTCTTACCCGAGTCCGAAGGCCTATAAGTTTATAGTTGGCTCTGGTCTGTGTTGTCAATCGTTATTAACGGAATTTGTTAAATAGTTACATTCCTCGTGCAGTGAGTCACGCAGATATTGATCGCGGGAAACTGTATCACAATGTACTTAGCTCGCAAACAGTTAATATTGTAAACATACAGATCGACGTGGTGGTTGTACTAGATAGTGTTAGCGAAGAAGAAATTGATAACACTGTTTGCAAGATGCGATAGTGTGTCACTTAAGCCGAAACCATGATTTTCTTGATTGAAGAAACGCACACAAACGCACTAAACTGGTGCAGTTAAGAGTGCGGTTTTGTTTGGAGGAATGTGATAAATAGTTACCCGTTGTTCAAGTCGAACTGGATGCCTGAGAGGCAGAGTGAGAGGTGTGTTTAATCAGCGAGCCACAGGAACCATCAGTATGCATACTCTTCGATATCTGTTGGGAGACTGAGCACCTATGGGTCTGCCCGGAGTGCAATGACGTCAGTTTAGTAACCAATAACCAAATAGTGGCATACCCTTTACAGGACGTCGCCAGTAACCACAGTAAACGGGTCGTCGATATTTCTAGCCACCACTTGTACGTACATTAGTTTACCATTTCTTTCTAAACGGTGATGTCTATTTTTACCGTTCTTAAATATTCACGGAAACAAATTTGCTTCCAAATTGCCCCACGGAATTTGAACCAGGTACTCTTGGGTTGTACAGATCGAGCTTACTACTGCCAAGCCGCAGACGCCCACTAGAGGAATGTAGTAATTTAACCAACAGAAACAACCCTAGAAAATAAACTATGGAGGACCGGTGAAGACCTCAAGCGCACCACCCTGTTTATGACACATACCGGAGTAGTCGCATAGCAAAAGCTGATCGCACAAGAAGTACTGACAACGACGCCAGAACTGATTAACTGCACAAAGGAGAAAAAGTGACTAAATTCTGCGAAGGCCCGCTTGCATGGCAAGGGACACCAGTCAAATGGTAAAGCAGGCTTTCACGCAAATATCAGTCAGAAGCACCACACCAAGCTTCATGGCTAACAGAAGCACCACACCAGGATTCATGGCTAACGCTCGAATTCACAGCGGGCGAATGCAGAAGAAGAAGCGCCGTTAAAGTGCAACGAGACAAATCTGAAAGGGCTGGGGAGAGACATGATCGCCTACGCCGGCAGGCAGGGCACTTGATTGTGCAATATATTGGGGGAGGAAGAAATAATAATATGGCAATGGATTGCCTCGAACGAACTACGCTTTAAGAAGCCCTGTTGATAGTGCAACGAGAGACAAGTCTGTATCGACGTCACCGTTCTATATATAATGTTATTGAATAACCGAGCGAATAAGCAAGGGCTGTATTTTGATGAGGGATTGACACCCTGGAATGTTGAAGTATGTCGCGACTATTGAAGTATTGAAATTTTAATACGTATATGTTTAGAGATGAGTCGACGGGCGTACAATTCAAACATTGAATGGCGGGGATAGATTCTTATGCCCATCCATATACCGATATGTATACATTATTTATTCATGAAATCAAGGGCGATGTATATGTCCAATTTTTGTGTGTACTTAACTTTATGTATATGCGAAGGCGTAGTCGAGTGGGTTATGAGTGCCGGCGTCGCAATAGAAATAAAATGGGATCGCATCCAATTTCGCAGATGGTAACACAGTAAACAACTTCCTAGTTGGATCAAATATTTCAATGTGTTTTTATATCATCATCATCAAGTAGCTTGTCATGAGCAGAACTTTGTCATCCTAAGTCCTTCGAAATTTCTCTCATAGGCCAGATGGGCACCGATAAGAAGGCACCGGTAAAAAAAATAAGCATCACCATTAAAAAATCAATGACAAACTACTGATCGTATAAGTGGTGCCTAGAAAATCAACGACTCGTTTACTGTTGTTTATGGCTACGTCCTGTAAAGGATATCCCACGATTTTCATTTTTCAACAGAGAGTGAGAGAAAGAGAGACATATATATATATATATATGAGAGGGAGAGAGAGAGAAGACACGGAGACAGAGAGATGTCGGACCAGACATTAAAAAAATCAGGAACAATCAATCACTCAATCAATCAAAACCCCCAAATAAAAATGGAATACATTATAAGAGAAAAGATATATGGATGTGTCTACTTAATATCAATCATGATTACTGTATGATTATAGTCCTCTGATAGACTGAAGGAGAATTGTAGACGAGCGAAATGGCAGTATCTCACAAAGTCTGTGAAATGAGAATTCTCAAATGTCAAGCAGACAGACAGTGAATCTTCTGGTATTATCCCGACTCATCGACTCATCAGCTTTCATGTCTTAGTGTACATCCAGGTCTTAGTTGAAAAGTAGGAGGGGGGATGAGGAGGATTTGTTTCCTTCTTTCCTTTCGTTCACTTGAAATATTGTCTATATATTCAATGTTGTCTCTTGTATCCTTCCTTTCTTTTGTTCGCTTGAAATATTGTCTATATATTCAATGTTGTCTCTTGTATCCTTCCTTCCTTTCGTTCGCTTGAAATATTGTCTATATATTCAATGTTGTCTCTTGTATCCTTCCTTGCTTTCGTTCGCTTGAAATATTGTCTATATATTCAATGTTGTCTCTTGTATCCTTCCTTTCTTTCGTTCGCTTGAAATATTGTCTATATATTCAATGTTGTCTCTTGTATCCTTCCTTCCTATCGTTCGCTTGAAATATTGTCTATATATTCAATGTTGTCTCTTGTATCCTTCCTCTCGTTCGCTTGAAATATTGTCTATATATTCAATGTTGTCTCTTGTATCCTTCCTTCCTTTCGTTCTCTTGAAATATTGTCTATATATTCAATGTTGTCTCTTGTATCCTTCCTTCCTTTCGTTCTCTTGAAATATTGTCTATATATTCAATGTTGTCTCGTGTATCCTTCCTTTCTATCGTTCGCTTGAAATATTGTCTATATATTCAATGTTGTCTCTTGTATCCTTCCTTCCTTTCGTTCGCTTGAAATATTGTCTATATATTCAATGTTGTCTCTTGTATCCTTCCTTTCTATCGTTCGCTTGAAATATTGTCTATATATTCAATGTTGTCTCTTGTATCCTTCCTTCTATCGTTCGCTTGAAATATTGTCTCATTGTTGTCTCTTGTATGAACTTCACTGTCTTTTGTAGCTCACACAGAGGTCTGGATGGTTTAATGTTAAGTATTGTTTCGTTGGGTCTGTGAGTTTGCCTCAGTATATCATATTCGGGATTGCTACCGGGTTGTTGTCCAGTGTCGTCACACTGCTACCGAGTTGCTGTCCAGTGTCGTCACACTGCTACCGGGGTTGTTGTCCAGTGTCGTCACACTGCTACCGGGTTGTTGCCCAGTGTCGTCACACTGCTACCGGGGTTGTTGTCCAGTGTCGTCACACTGCTACCGGGTTGTTGCACAGTGTCGTCACACTGCTATCGGGGTTGTTGCCCAGTGTCGTCACACTGCTACCGGGGTTGTTGCACAGTGTCGTCACACTGCTATCGGGTTGTTGCCCAGTGTCGTCACACTGCTACCGGGTTGTTGTCTAGTGTCGTCACACTGCTACCGGGGTTGTTGTCCAGTGTCGTCACACTGCTACCGAGTTGCTGTCCAGTGTCGTCACACTGCTACCGGGGTTGTTGTCCAGTGTCGTCACACTGCTACCGGGGTTGTTGCCCAGTGTCGTCACACTGCTACCGGGGTTGTTGTCCAGTGTCGTCACACTGCTACCGGGTTGTTGCACAGTGTCGTCACACTGCTACCGGGGTTGTTGTCTAGTGTCGTCACACTGCTACCGGGGTTGTTGTCCAGTGTCGTCACACTGCTACCGGGTTGTTGCACAGTGTCGTCACACTGCTATCGGGTTGTTGCCCAGTGTCGTCACACTGCTACCGGGTTGTTGCACAGTGTCGTCACACTGCTATCGGGGTTGTTGCCCAGTGTCGTCACACTGCTACCGGGTTGTTGTCTAGTGTCGTCACACTGCTACCGGGGTTGTTGTCCAGTGTCGTCACACTGCTACCGGGTTGTTGCACAGTGTCGTCACACTGCTACCGGGTTGTTGTCCAGTGTCGTCACACTGCTACCGGGGTTGTTGCACAGTGTCGTCACACTGCTATCGGGGTTGTTGCCCAGTGTCGTCACACTGCTACCGGGGTTGTTGCACAGTGTCGTCACACTGCTATCGGGGTTGTTGCCCAGTGTCGTCACACTGCTACCGGGGTTGTTGCACAGTGTCGTCACATTGCTACCGGGTTGTTGTCCAGTGTCGTCACACTGCTATCGGGGTTGTTGCACAGTGTCGTCACACTGCTACCGGGGTTGTTGCACAGTGTCGTCACATTGCTACCGGGGTTGTTGCCCAGTGTCGTCACACTGCTACCGGGGTTGTTGTCTAGTGTCGTCACACTGCTACCGGGGTTGTTGTCTAGTGTCGTCACACTGCTACCGAGTTGTTGTCCAGTGTCGTCACACTGCTACCGGGGTTGTTGTCTAGTGTCGTCACACTGCTACCGAGTTGTTGTCCAGTGTCGTCACACTGCTACCGAGTTGTTGTCCAGTGTCGTCACACTGCTACCGGGTTGTTGTCCAGTGTCGTCACACTGCTATCGGGGTTGTTGCCCAGTGTCGTCACACTGCTACCGGGTTGTTTTGCGCTGTTCTGGTGGCTTGGGTGATTGTTATTTTTGCTCTTTGGCGGGATTCTGCTATGCCATCTAACCATCTTTTTCGTGGTCTTCCACTTGCCTTCTTTCCTGATGTTCTCTTGTAGAAGACTGTTAACTGTGGAGTTTGGATGCATTCTTATTAAGTGGCCAAATCCCTTCATTCTTTGTTTTTCAATGTAATTCAAGCAAGGTTCTTTCTTATGCTGATGTTAGTGACTCTGCCTTTTCTGGTGTTGTTGGTGACTCTGCCCTTTGTGGTGTTGTTAGTGACTCTGCCTTTTCTGGTGTTGTTGGTGACTCTGCCTTTTGTGGTGTTGTTGGTAACGTTTCGCAAGCACCGCATTTCACATGTATTTTTTTGTGACAGCGCTTTGCTCATTGTCCATGTTTAGCTAACGAAATCTGGCGCCCGAGTGGTTACCGGGGCCCAAATTTGGGGTGTAAAGAATAGAACCACTGTTACCTGCCATACATGTCGTAAGAGGCAACTAAGGAGGTTTGGCTGAAATCGGATGCATGTGTCCTAAACGTGTAGAAGTCTATGCGTTTAGGGGCCTACCAAACTAATGTGCAACGTATACACGTTCTTGGCAAAGATCAAACATATCACAAAGAGTGATTAAAATTGGTTGTAAAGAACGAACGCAAAGAAGAAAGAAGAAGAGCTAACGAAATAAAATGTTTAAAAACAAATAAAGGATTTTAAAGAAAGACCTCGCCCGTCTGCCCAGCGTGTTCGTAGCGCGTTGGACTACGGGTGACTATCCCTCTGTGTGTGCGGGTTCAATTCCGCGGGATGGCAGAAAAAGCCACAGATTCCCCAGATTTACGGTGTTCGTAGCACCGAACCGAAGGGTTACGATGTCCATGGCACCGAGCCGAAGAGCTGAAAAGCTCAAGATCGGAAAGAAAAAAAAAGACCTCAAGCGGACCGCCCTGTTAATGGCACATACCGGAGTAGTCGAATAGCAGAAGTTGATCGCAGAAGAAGAAGAAGAAGACAGGCGAAGGATTGACTTTATTGCACCGGGATTTACCCCATATGGTTCGGTCCTTCACCACATATGGAGCGTTAGAAGAAGAAGAAGGGGGCGTCGTCTGAAATATGTTGAGAACCACTGGGTTCGAGGAACCAACATCTGAAGATAGTTTCTAGGAACGAAATCTGCACAGAGAAGAGAGAGAGAAGAGAGAGAGAGATAAGAAAATCAGTTGCTACACACTTGATCAGTTTTTTGGTTTCAGAACAAAAAAGGATGGGCAGAGCTTAACTACCACGGATTCCGCATTCTTATTTTTGTTGGCAACTGTAAAATGAACACAGACTGGCTCGTGCTTGGCTCGTGTAGTCAGTACCAGGATACATGCATCCTTGACCGATAGCTGCTGATCAAATCCTGGTTATTCTTCCTGGTAATAATTCCCTAGGCCCCTACCTCAATCGCCTCTTACGGCATGCCTTGTAGGTAGTTAGTTTGTTCCTTTCGTGACAAAGGCGGCACGTACGGCAGAGGTTTTAGATCTCCATGTGATGCGGTTCGTTGCTAGCAGCTGGAGATCTTGTATGGTTTTACATCCCAATAGTTTACTTTCTTGTTGGATGGTTCTTCGAAGAGTGGTCTGTGGTCTTTCACGTTTTCTTTTCCCAACTGGTGACCACATAAGGACTTGTCGATTTAGTCTCTTTTCGTCTGATCTAAGAACATGACCTAAATATTTCCACCGTCGTTTCCTTATAATATTTGATACGGGTTGTTGGTGTGTTCTATCTCTCACTGTGTTGTTAGAAACGAAATCACTCCATTTTACTTTTAATCATTTTCGTAGACATTTATTTTTAAAAGTAAAATGGAGTGATTTTACTATTGTTACTATTCTTTGCTCCTCTTGCGAGCCCCGGCAATACATGACGATTCTTCTTGTTCGTTTGTTTATTCTCTTCTTGGCGTCTTCTTCTTTTTCTTTTCTACCCATTCCTCTCTTCTTATTTATTATCTTTTAAATACTTTTTCAATTGTGTTTCTTCTTGGTCTGTTTTTCTGTTTTTCTCTCATTCATTCTTTTCGTTTTCTTTATTCTTCTTATTCACCCTTCGACCCTAGCCCTTTATCTGCTAAGGACGTATATATACGTTTTTCCCATTCACCGCTAAAGACGCATTATCACGTTTGTTATTATCTCTCCTCTGTGGGCTAAAACGTGTTAACATGTTATACATTTCTACTGTCACTGCTATAGGCGTACATTCACGTTTGTGACATAGAAACAAAGTGTAGCTATTTTTAGCTCCGTCTTCGTAAAGTATGTTGTAGCGAATGGGCTAGAGAAGCATAGGTCCACAACCAAGACCTTCCAAGCCCGCCTATCCAAGGTTATCTTTTCCAGGTTTCTCTACTCTCTCCCATTTTTTGCACGCCGTCTTTAACTCACATCTCTAGGTGTTCCTGGGTCTTCCCTTGCCTATATTGCCCTGGGGATTCCATAGTCGAGCCTGTTTTGTGATGCTATTAGGGATTTTCCTCAGTGTGTCATATCCATCGCCACCTTCTGCTCTTTATCTCTTGTTCCACCTGCCGTTGTTCCGCTGTATCACACAGTTCCCTGTTTGTGATCTTATCATACCATCGCAAATGGAGCATCTTGTGCAGACATCTATTGATGAATGTCTGCAACTCCTTGTGTTCCCTTTAGTTGTTCTCCATGTCTCTCCTCGACATAGAAGGACAACTTTGATATTTTCTTATTTAAAAGAGTTCCGAAGGATTGACTTCATTGCAGCGGGTTTTACCCCATGAGGCTCGGTCCCTCTCGGCAGAAATGGCACGCCACCTGCCGAGAGTATTGCACAAAGCACGAACTCCTTAGCTCCGACAACAATCCTTGGAGTCTCTGGAAAAAACTGCGGTCGTGAACAGAACTGTGCAGTCCGGATTCGAACCCACGACCTTCGACTCGCAAGGCTAATGGCTTAACCACTCAGCCACAAAAATCCCTTTTTTCTTCTTTATTCGCCTTCACGTTATTCTTGATTTCGAACTTCTTCGTTTTTCTTTCTTCATAATCTATTTTAAAAACGACTTCTTTTCACCTTATTTGTTCCTTCTTTATTTTTCTGTTTCTGCATTTTTTTCCGTTATTATTTTTGTCTTCTTCCAACTTCTTCTTCTAACGCTCCATATCGACCACTTGTTAACCACTCTTTGTGATTTTTATACTTAAGTGCGATTGTAAGCTGGGCCAATTATGCTCCTTCAAGTAGACCAGGCCATCACATCCGATTTCTGCAGCACTTTTTATTTATTAGGATAGCTTCTCTAGATCCCCTACATTATTCGCCTCTTACGACATGCCTAGTAGGTCGCAGTGTTACTATTCTGTGCTTCCCATGAGCGCCCCGGCAATACTCGGATGAGTTATTATTTTTGTTAAACAATCACAGTTTTGTCTACTAATTTTTCTCTCTATCTTGACCTGTCTTCTTCTTGCTCTCACATAAACTCTCTCATAGACGTCAACTTGATTATAATCAAATAATACAGTGTTCGGAATTGTGTCTGTTTGTGAAGAAAATAAAGGTCAAACTCCATCTTAATGCTAATGTTGGAAGCAGTGGCGGCACGTCATTAGGGGTCAGTGGGGCCGGGCATCACCAAAAATAATGTGTAACGTGTATTTACTATTTTATAAATTAAATTATAACCTAACCTAAAACCGAGAGTGCGGTAGCGTAGTTGTTAGTGAACTCGCTTCTCAAGGCTGGTGGTCTGGGTTCAACTCCCGCAGTGCGCTTGGAATTTTTCCGACCGCGACGGCTCTCAGGTCGACCCAGCCTCAACTGGGTACCAGACATGCCCTGGGAACGTAAAGGCGGCCGGCGTGATGCTGACCACATCACCCATCGTGTGCCGACGATCAATGAAAACTACAGACCTAACACTGTATTGACCTATATACCACGAGGTATGAAAGGGTTCCTGTACCTTTACTCTAACCTAAAATCATGATTTTTCCGAAAAGTTGTGTCTGTCCCCACCAACAAAAATGAGCACGATCCGCCACTGGTTGGAAGTTTAGATAAATAACCAAAAACATGAGTTGAAAATAGATTTGATGTGCAGATTTCAAATATTATAACAGTTTATTTGTTCAGGAAAACGTCCGTGTACATTTGAAATGTTTATCTCGTCTTAGTCTCGGTAAAGATGAAACCTCCAGGCTCGCGCCGTGTAACAAGCGTATTGTTCTATAAGAATTGATAACTATAACAGGAACTAGTTATGCTTTCTCTCTCTCTCTCTCTCTCTCTCTCCCCCTCCCCTACAGAGTTTGAAAGACATTATCTATATTTGGTTGTTCTTGGAAGGTGTTGCTGTTTATATAATTTGTGTTTGTTATTTACTCTAAATGTAATTCTGTAATATTTTTAGATTTGAATTTTCCTAGTTTAGAATATCTTCGAATTTTTTTTGGTTTAATCCCCAATCCAGAAGCACTTAAGCTTTTCAGCTCTTCGGCTCGATGCCATGGACATCGTAACCCTTCGGTTCGGTGCCACGAACACCGTCAATCTGGGGAACCTGTGGCTCTTCTGCCAGCCCGCGGAATTGAACCCGCACTCACAGAGGGCTAATATCTTCTATTTATTCATATATGTCTCCAAAAATATCTTTATCTTTAAAATTACTCAGTGTACCCTCGCCGGTGCTACGGAGCTCGTGCACTGCCACTGAGATGTTCATGTGTAAGAAAGAGATCGGAGCTCACATGGTTACTCACCAAAGTGCAATGATCATGGTTCTATCAATCAATCAATTAATTAATCTCTATATTCATCATCAAATGTGGGTGTCCGTAGCTTAAGCGCTGGCGAGTATGATCACAACCGAAATGTACCAGGTTCAAACAATGTGGTGGGTAATTTGGAAGCAAATTTGTTCGCTTGGATTTTTACGAACGGTAAAAATAGACCTTGTTGTTCAGAAAGGATATAAAGCTACTGCACTTATAAGTGGTGCCTAGAAAACTGACAACTCGTTTACTGTGATTAATGACGAGGTCCTGTAAAGGATATCTTCTTCACTCTTCGCCCCTAGAGAAGCATAGGTCCTCAACCAAGGCCTTCCAAGCCCTCCTATCCAAGGCCTTCCAAGCCCGCCTATCCAAGGCCTTCCAAGCCCGCCTATCCAAGGCCTTCCAAGCCCGCCTATCCAAGGCCTTCCAAGCCCGCCTATCCAAGGCCTTCCAAGCCCGCCTATCCAAGGCCTTCCAAGCTCGCCTATCCAAGGCCTTCCAAGCTCGCCTATCCAAGGCCATCTTTTCCAGATCTCGCCACACTCTCCCCGTTTTTTTGCGTTCCATCTCTAACTCCCGTCTCCAGGTGTTTCTGGATCTTCCCTTACTTCTATTGCCCTGGGGCTTCCATCGGAGAGCCTGTCTCGCGATGCTGTCAGGGGTTTCCTCAGTGTGTGTCTTATCCATCGCCACCTTCTGCTCATTATCTCCTGTTCCACCTGCCGTTGTCCTGCCCTATCCCACAGTTCTCTGTTTGTGGTCTCTATAAAGGATATGTCACTATTTAAATTTCATAAATATATCTGTATATTCATCTTCAAATAGTTTGTCATGAGCAGAACTTTACCACCATATACGTTCTACGAAATTTGCCTCTTTCATAGGCAAGATTTCACGCCTCTGCAGCCGTCATGCTGAAACCATCAGTTACATCCTGAATCCATCTTTTCCGTGCTCTTCCTCTTCTTCTAATTGCCGGGATGTCTCATCCCATGATGGTCTTCTCCAACCATTTGTGTCTCTTTATTAAAAGTAAGTAAATGAACCCTTTCATACCTCGTGGTATATAGGACAATACAGTGTTAGGTCTGTATTTTTCATTGACGGTCGGCACAAGATGGGTGATGTGGTCAGTATCACGCCGACCGCCTTTACTTTCCCAGAGCATGTCTGGTACCCAGTTGAGGCTGGGTCGACCTGAGAGCCGTTGTGGTCTCTTTATATATATCCAAAATACTTCAATTTTCTCATTCTTTTTTGTAGCATCAGCCAGTCTTCTTTAATCTATTTATTAGTTCTGGAATATCTTCTGCGTATGTACATATCTTGGCGAGTCACCAAATTAAAAACAAATAACATTCAGACCTTTCGTCAGCGGATATCTTTAGCAGTATTCTCAGACTGAGATTGTATGATAGAGTTGCAAACACAGATCTGTTGTTAAGAACACGACAAGAACCATGATGATCCAGGATAAGAGGGGAAAATGGTGGAATCCGGACCGCATCGTTCTGTTCACGAGTGCAGTTTTTCCCAGAGACCCCTAGGATTGTTGCCAGATCTACGGAGTTCGTGCTTTGTGCAATACTCTCGGCAGGTGACGTGCCATTTCTGCGGAGAGGGACGAGCCATATGGGGTCAAACCGGGTGCGATGAAATCAATCCTTCGAGTGTCGATGGTTCGGGTATACACTACCGAAGACACACAGTCGAGTATCATTAGACAAGCACTTAAGTGAAACCAGCAGGAAAATGGAAAAGGGGACCTCCTAAACAGACCTGGAGACGAAGTATCCTTGAGGAACTGAAATGTTCTCCACTATCCTGGGAGGACATAAAGAAAACAGTCAAAGACAGCGAAAAGGTCCGAACAACTCTTAAGGCCCTATGCTCCACGAGGAGAGAAGAGGAATAGGTTGACATATAGCTCTGTGTTAGTTTCGAATATCTTCTACGTATGCACATATATCTCTGTAGATTAGTTTCGAATATCTTCTATATATGCATATATATCTCTCTAGATTAGTTTCGAATATCTTCTATATATGCATATATATCTCTGTAGATTAGTTTCGAACATCTTCTATGTATGCACATATATCTCTCTAGATTAGTTTCGAATATCTTCTATGTATGCACATATATCTCTGTAGATTAGTTTCGAACATCTTCTATGCATGCACATATATCTCTCTAGATTAGTTACGAATATCTTCTATGCATGCACATATATCTCTGTAGATTAGTTTCGAATATCTTCTATGTATACATATATATCTCTCTAGATTAGTTTCGAATATCTTCTATGTATGCATATTTCTTCTCTTATATCGCACACATTTATATATAAGAGATATATACGACGTTCGGAATACAGGATCATCCCAAGGGACAGTAAATCTTCATAGAGTTTACAAATATAAAGTGAGTTATGTTTCCTTGCTGTGTTGTGTAAGTACAGAAGAATGGAGCTCGCTAATGGAAGGATCGCATGGGGATATCAAGTTTCTCATTTCTTGTACGCGCACGTGTGCATGCATGCTTTGTTCCTGTTTCCTCTGTAAGTTCTGGATAGCTCGAGCCAACTATGGCTTTGTTAGTCTTATGCAATCGTTTATGAGAAGTGTGTTTAACCAGCGAGCTACAGGAACCATCAGTATACATACTTTCCGACGTATCTCGGGAGATTGTGCACCTATGGGGTCTCTGCCCGGAGTGCTGTGACGTCAGTTCTGTAACCAATAACCAATTTGTTTATCAACATAATAATAATAATTCCTCTCGTATCGTTATAAGTTATATAGGGCCTGCAAGTAATTTCTCCATACCGCTCTATCCTGGGCAACTCGCTCAATCTCTTCCTTGGAATTGAGGCCGATATTTCTTGCCTCTCTCAGCAAAGTTCGTTTCAGGGTCTCCATAGGTCGTCCTCTCTGTCTTGAACCCTTTGCATCCCACTTCAATGCCTGCTTTGATATTCGTTGATCACGTCTCCTCAAGGTGTGTCCAACATACCTCCATCTTATCCTTCTTATAACAGTTGTCGCCCGTCTGCCCAGCGTGCTCGTAGCGCGTTGGACTGCGGTGACTATCCTCTGTGTGTGCGGGTTCAATTCCGCGGGATGGCAGAAAAGCCACAGATTCCCCAGATTTACGGTGTTCGTGGCACCGAACCGAAGGGTTACGATGTCCATGACACCGAGCCGAAGAGCTTTTAGCTCAAGTGCTTCTGGATCGGAAAAAATAAAAATTAACAGTTGTCACTAGCGGTTGACCAGACATTTTCCTTTCATCACTTCTCCAGAATTTGTTCCATTTTATGTTCATCATTTTTCGCAGACATATGTTTATCAACATTTCTTCTTTGTTTTTGTCGTCCCACTGCTACCGAGTTGTTGCCCAGTGTCGTGGTTTTCTGTTTTTGTCTTGCGCTGTTCTGGTGGCTTGGGTGATTTGCTCTTTCACAGAATTCTGCTATGCCATCTAACCATCTTTTCGTGGTCTTCCTCTTGCCTTCTTTCCCGATGTTCTGTTGTAGAATACTATGTACACTGTGGAGTTGGGATGTATTATCAACATATAACAAAAAGTAAAGGAACGCTTTCATACCTCGAGGTATGTAGATCAATACCCTGAATTTTTCATTGACCGTCGGCACACGATGGGTGATGTGGTCAGCATCACGCCGGCCGCCTTTACTTTCCCAGAGCATGTCTGGTACCCAGTTGAGGCTGTGTCGACCTGAGAGCCGTCGCGTTCGGGAAAAATTCCACGCATTATCAAGATATATCTATCTATATCTGCTTCCTGTCCTGTTTTATACTTACAGTTTCTACACGAGATTTCCGTTGTTGACGTTCTGCTGCCTTCCTACCAATTGTTTCCTATGTCAGGCCACACTCTTTACACAGTTCTTCTCCAAGTTTCCTTTGGATGTCCATGCTTCCTTGTCCCATGAGCTGTTTATCTGACATCTGTTCTAGTCAATGCCCCGACGTATATAACCAATCCAACTCCATTGCTTTATTTTAATGATAGTTGGTCTCTTATATAGATATATATATCACAGTAAACAGAGAAGATAAACAAATAGATCTATCCAGAAAGAACTCAAAATCAAAGAAAACTGGCTGATGCTACAAATAAGAATGAGAAAATTAAAGTATTTTGGACATATAAAAAAGACATGAAGGGCTGAAGAAGACCTTTATGGAAGGAGGCATACCGGCAAAGAGATGAGGAGGAAGACCACTGAGAAGATGAATTCAGGATGGTTTGAACATGACGGCTGCAGAGGCAGGACATCTGGCCTATGAGAGAGAGAAGTTCGGAGGACTGTTGGGGTGGGAAAGTTCTACTCAGGACAAGCTATTTGGTGATGAAATGGAACTGAGCCGAGACATATGCAGTAATTTAAATACCTCGGAGTCCTGGTAACATCGGATGGCAGATGCCGATCACAAATAAAGAGCAGAATAGGGCAGGAGAAAGTATCGTTCCAGAAAATGAGAAGCATTATCTGCAACAAGTCATTGTCAGTTGAGATCAGAATGCGAGTTATACAGTGCTACATAGAACCAATACTGATATACGGATGCGAGTCTTGAACAATAGACACACAGATAGAAAAATCTCTGAGAGCCACGGAGTTATGGTTTTACAGAAGAATGATGAGAATCCCATGGACTGCTAAAATGTCTAATGTTGAGGTGTTGAATGAGGTCAAGACACAGAGAAAATTTATCATCAATATAAGAAAGAGGCAGTCATCATTTTTCGGGCGTGTGATGAGAAAGGAAAGTTTAGAACACATTGTGACAACTGTTAAAATCACGGTGAGATAAGACAGAGACGAACAGATAATTGTGGATAACCATGTCACAGAAGATCGTCAACATCTGAGATGAGAACAAACACCAGAGTCAAAGATTTGTGGAGATCTACGATCGCTTACGTCAGACGGCACGGCACCTGATTATGATGATAATATCAATTTGACAAGTAAATGTTTCAAAGATAAAAACCTCCACAAGACATACCATTATATAACTGTATACCTGCGAGAGGCTGTTCATAGACTTACCTCGGTGTACTTTAGTGCATATCAAAGAATTATATAGTCACGATGACCCACAAGAAGGTGCTTGTAATATACATACCTGGAAATTCCAGGTATAATTTTCACCTGGGAAGATATCATTCTTTCATTTTATTGGATGTATCACTGAAACCTTTGTTGATGAAGGCTCTCTCCTCTTCTTTTAAAAAAAAACCCCGGCTCTCTCCATTCCTACTTTCAACATATCTACACTCCGACGTTCAACATATCTCGACCCGGACGGACGTCGATATACACCTTTGTGCACACTGAATGATGTGCTTTGAGGTGCCCCTCTTACACACGTCTTGAAGATTTGCCTCCCAGTCAGAGATTAGCTGCGCACTATGAACATGAAGCACTCTCGCACTATAAGTTATCCAACTTGCACATTGTTTACCTTGGATACCCTTGCTGAACGGTCTAACCTTTGAACTATTATACGTTAACGTTAGACGGAAGCAGAGATAATAGACAGACAACACATGAAGAAAATATGTGTGGACATTAACATAACAACATTTGCTTGCTAAAGAAATTCAACTTCTGTTTCGTTTAGCGGTCATTTTTATATAAACATTCGCGTGCGGCATGGTTTCTTGCGTCCATTATTTCAGTAACGCAAACACATGACTTCAGTTATTTATCATCATCATCATCATCATCATCAAGTAGCTTGTCCCTTCCGGAACTTGGCTCCCATGACAGCAGTCCTGAAAAACTCTGTTCTGTGCAAGTTGGCCGGCGTCAGCAGCAGTCATCTTAGATCGTCAAATTTTAACAAATTCAGAATTGGCACACCTAGCCTGTGCCATTGTGAAAAGGCGGACATGACGGCAGAGCACATACTGCAAGACTGCCAGCTGTTAGCAGGCAGCAGTAAAATTCATGATAAAATTTGGTTCATCAGTCTAGGCAGGGATCGCGAGAGAGATCGAGAGATCGTCAGTGACATCTTGCACCCATCGTCTTCTAGGTCTTCCTCTCATTCTTCTTCCAGGCACCATTCCTCCAAAATTACCCTCTCTAGGCACTCATGTCGTTTAATGTGTTCGAAATATTAAATTTCCCTTGATGTTATGCTCTTTAATAACCAACTCTCTTTAATATCAAGCTGTTGCAGAATAGAAGCATTTGTTAATTTATCTGTCCATGATATTCTAAGTACTATTCTGTATCGTTTACATTCAGAGACATTAATGATCTTCTCCGTCGCTTTGTCAATGATCCATGTCTCACAACCATATGTTGCCAAGGAAAAATGCAGGCTCTTAAACACTTAACCTTTACTCTCAGTTCTCAAATTTAGAAAATTATTTACCACAGTACATATTTTTTTTTAAATTAGTGGGGAGCAAATAGAAAATATCAAGTTTTGAATATCTCGGTTCACCTTTAACTAGAGATAGAAAAATGGGATGAAGAAAATACCATGAAAAGAACAAACCGCCCGAGTGATTACCGGGGCCCAAATTTGGGGTGTAAAGAATAGAACCACTGTTACCTGCCACGCATGTCGTAAGAGGCGACTAAGGAGGTTTGGTTGAAATAGGATGCACGTGTCATAAACGTGTAAAAGTCTATGCGTTTAGGGGCCTACCAAACCAATGTGCAATGTATACACGTTCTTGGCAAAGATCAAACATATCACAAAGAGTGATTAAAATTGATCGTAAAGAACGAACGCAAAGAATAAGAAGAAGAAAAGAACAAACATGCCGTTACAAAAAATTAAACAATTAAGACATTATGGGATGGAACTGATCATAAAACAAAGATCAGAATATATATATATGAATGAGCAAGAAGACAACACATATCTTTTCATTATCTAAAGAAATATAACCCACTTGTTCATCAAGCTCCATCTCTAAACATCATCTCATCCGATTTGACAACTCGGAAGTCAAATCTCTCGTAGCTTCCTCGGTTTAGAGATGTGATGTTTTGGAAACTGATGTCCCATTTCCTGTCTAGGGTAAACTTTAAATGAATAAAACAAATCCCGGTGTGTGTGTGTGTGCACGTATTGTGTGGTGGGGTAACGCTGTGTCCCGGTGTGTGTGTGTGTGTGTGCACGTATTGTGTGGTGGGGTAACGTTGTGTCCCGTGTGTGTGTGTGTGCACGTATTGTGTGGTGGGGGTAACGTTGTGTCCCGGTGTGTGTGTGTGTGCACGTATTGTGTGGTGGGGTAACGTTGTGTCCCGGTGTGTGTGTGTGTGTGCACGTATTGTGTGGTGGGGTAACGTTGTGTCCCGGTGTGTGTGTGTGTGTGTGTGTGTGCACGTATTGTGTGGTGGGGTAACGTTGTGTCCCGGTGTGTGTGTGTGTGTGCACGTATTGTGTGGTGGGGTAACGTTGTGTCCCGGTGTGTGTGTGTGTGTGTGTGTGTGTGTGCACGTATTGTGTGGTGGGGTAACGTTGTGTCCCGGTGTGTGTGTGTGTGTGTGTGTGTGTGTGCACGTATTGTGTGGTGGGGTAACGTTGTGTCCCGGTGTGTGTGTGTGTGTGTGCACGTATTGTGTGGCGGGGTAACGCTGTGTCCCGGTGTGTGTGTGTGCACGTATTGTGTGGTGGGGTAACGTTGTGTCCCGGTGTGTGTGTGTGTGTGTGTGTGCACGTATTGTGTGGCGGGGTAACGCTGTGTCCCGGTCTGTGTGTGTGTGCACGTATTGTGTGGCGGGGTAACGTTGTTTTGTTTATGGTTCCTATTGAACGTTTCTAGTTAAGAAATCAATAGAGGGGGTGTGTCTGTGGCCAAATAGTTAAGACGTTTGTTTTTAATCCTGAAGATTCTGGGTTCAAATCCAGGCCGAGTCACATGTGCAATATTTTTCATGAGACTTTTTATTACAGAGTTGAAATGTCAACTTTCTGGACAGAGTGCCGACGCCACACGGCACGGCACATGATGTTTTCTTTGACTGAGGAATACTTGTTCTTACTGTCAAACGTTTCCACATGAAGATGGTATTGTTAAACCGTCACCCGTTCATTCTCAGCCTTGATATGGTGGAACGGCTTGCATATATGCCTTATATCACCTCATGAGCTATGTCGATCGGTGCTGTGTGCTTCAGATAGGTTTAGTAATGTCGAAGGTGTCGCGAGGGTAAAGGTTAAACTGAGTGAGCACACCTTTTCCTGGGTTTCGGATCTTGTGTTGGGGAAAGTAACCCAAAACTATAGAACAAATACGGTTAGAAAACTTGTGTCACTTAGAACAAGGTTTGGTAGTAGAAGTCTTAGTAGTAGTAGCAGCAGCTGTTGTATCAGCAGCTGTAGTAGCAGCAGTTGTGTCAGCAGCTGTAGTAGCAGCAGTTGTATCAGCAGCAGTTGTATCAGCAGCTGTAGTAGCAGCAGTTGTATCAGCAGCTGTAGTAGCCCAGCACCACAGTAACGGTAGTAGCAGCAGCCGATGTAGTAGTAATGATAGTTGTAATTAAGTAGTAGAAGCCACAGTAGTAGTAGTAGTAGTAATTGTAGTAGTAGTAGTAGTAATAGCAGTAATAGTAGTTGTATTAGCAGCAGTTGTATCAGCAGCTTTAGCAGCAGCACCACAGTAGCGGTAGTAGCAGCACAGCTGTGGTAGTAGCAGCAGCAAATCCAGTAGTAATAGTAGTTGTAATTGCAGTAGTAGTAGCCACAGTAGTAGCCACAGTAGTAGTAGTAGTAGCCGTAGTAGTAGTAGCAGTAATAGTAGTAGTAGTATTAGCAGCAGCCAATGCAGCAGTAGTAGTCGTAAGCATATTAGTAGCAGCAGCAGTACTATGCGTTATTTAATGATGAATAGCAATAACAAGTTTACGTAGAATAGAAGGACTGAGATGGTATGATAAAATTACAAACAAGGAACTCAGAGAAAGAACTAAGCAGATACCAGTGGAGTAAGAGCTCAGGAAGAGACGCTGGCAATGGGTAGTAAAACACGTAATCACAAAGTACTGTAGTTTTACAAATTACAAAAACAATGACAAAATACAGTAACGTTTCGACCAACAAGGCCTTTATCAAGCAAACGAACAACAGTAGTGACAAATTAAAAAAACAAATGGACGACCAAAAATAAACGTTTCTAATGAAAATCTGGCAATCGATGGATAGTACACACATTGAGAATAACGAACGGAAGCATTGCAAGACAGGCACTGTTTTGGAACCCGCGGGGAAAGAGGAGTAGGGGAAGGCCTAAACAGACCTAGAGTTGGAGATTGATATTGAAAGGATAGTTAAAACATGGAAAGAATTGGAAGGGATGGCAGGAGAGATGAAGAGCTGGAAGAAGTTTGTTGAAGACCTGTGCTCTGTTGGGAGTTGAAAGGTGAAGAAGAAGAAGCAATAGCAAGGGGACGAGCTTTTAAAACGAACAAACTGTGCATCATTGGAGACCGTAGTTAAAAGATGAAGAAGGTGAATCGGCCATGGATGTCTTATGCCAGTAGAGGAAGTTGAATGACAGGCATGCTGTTATGTGAGAAGACACAGACACACGGAGGTTATCTGTGGCTAAGTGTTTACGCCCATGCTTTGTTTTGCTTTCCGAACTTCGTCGGTCGAATTCGGACACCACCGTTCTGTTCACAAAGATATTTTCACCAGAGACCCCTAGGATTGTCGTCGCAGCTACGGAGTTCATACTTTATGTAATACTCTCGACAGATGGTATGCTATTTCTGCGGATAGGGACCGAGCCATATGGGATAAATCCCAGTGCATTGAAGTCAATTTATCGGGAGAAAAACACACACAAAAAACAGTCACACACGCATACATATTCACAACACAAATATATTCTCTTTGTGCATTGCTATGCATATCTCCACGTGCAGAGAGGAAATGATGGCGTGAGAAAACGTTCGTTGTATTTTGAATTCCTGGTATTCACGTGTAGAACGGGACCAGTTTTCTCACCTTTACATCCTGGGTACTCACGCAAACAAAGAAGAAAAGGTGAGTGTGCACGGCCGAAGAAAATAACGAAAGGTAAAGGGAGAAAAAATATCTACGAGGTATCCACAAACACAGCGTGGGTGAGTGAAGTGATAGGTAGCAATAGAAAAGATACGTACATATTTGCTTCTGTTATTTTCTTCTTCTTCCTCTTCTTCTTTTTCTTCTTCTTCCTCCTCTTCTTTTTCTTCTTCTTCCTCCTCTTCTTTTTCTTCTTCTTCCTCTTCTTTTTCTTCTTCTTCCTCTTCTTTCTCCTCTTCTTTCTCTTCTTTTTCTTCTTCTTGCATTCTTAAGTTTGATTTAAGACATGTTTAAAGATAGCAAACATATCTGAGATAATCAGAAATGATGGACATTAGAAGAGCTGCAGGAGTGACATTAAGAGACAAAATTAGAAATGAAAGAAATCAGAAGACTGGATGTGAAACCAGTCATACATGCAATTCATCGAAGAACAACTTATTAAATGGTTTGAACACCTGACAAGAATACCCTGGTATCTAATATATGATTCAAAGTCAATTTTAGTGTCCTCATCCAACAGTAGGTCGTCAAGAGACCGAAGAACATCTCCCTTATCTATCCTACACTCCCCAACAATCGATGCTTTCGATGCAAGCCCGTCCGCTCTCTGATTGCCACAAACACCCACATGCACAGGACAGTAGATCCCACACGAGGCTCTGTAGGTTGTAAAACTCTATATATGACATCCACTCATACCGCTACCTGCCATTCTGGATCTTCCGACGGATCGACTGCGAGTCAGAAACAACAGAGCCCCAGTAAACAGAGATTCAATGGAGGGCAGCAGTAACAGCCTCCATCATCACATTGGAAGTAGTTGTCCTGTATGCTTCACTTCGCTCTGCAACAAATCTACTATGATCGCTTTCCAAGAAAACAGAGCCTGGCTTCTCAGCACGATGCACTCAGATTACTCTACGATTCCATAGAGCTAGTCCAGACACTGCATGGGACTGACGACGGCAATACCTGTCTTCTCTGCTCCTAATACAATGAACACCCTTCAGAGATGGTACCATGTGGTTGTCCTAGTCAGCAAAGGTCCCGTGTTCATGTTGAGCACACACGGAACCATTTGTCAGTTTCAAATTAGTAGCCCAGGCTGGAAAATCGCTACCTGGTCAAAATTCATTGGCGACTCGCCCATGTGGAGCTGTGTCCAGCAAGGGAAGCACAGAATAGTAACACTGCGACCTACACGGCATGTCGTAAGAGGCGACTTATGTAGGACATAGGAAGCCACCTAGTAAATAAAAAGCATCGTAGAAATAGGATATACTTGTAGGCGCATATCTGACACAACGTACAATCGCTCTTAAGCTCAGATCACATACAGATCACTGAGTGGTTAACAAGTTGTCGATATGAAGCGTTCGAAGAAAAAGAAGACATCGCGACGCTCGCCGGTGCTACGGAGTTCCTGTATAAGAAAGAGATCGGAGCACACATGGTTACTCACCGAAGTTCGATGGTGGTGATCCAATTAATGAATCAATCAATGCCCCATTTAGAATCGTTTAGTCTCTGAGCTTCTTTGTAAGCTTGCATGGACCCTGCACTATACTACCAGAAGGACTGGAAGACACAATGTCGCGCACGACTGACGACTCACTCAAACCCTCGCATGCAGTCTCGTAGATCGATAAGACTTCCACAGTTGACAAGCTGACCCTGAGTTAGGTTTCGCAGATGTAATGATTATACCCCCCTGCCGCCTTGTGCTATTTTAATCTATTTCCGTGCGCGTGTTATGACGTCATATTCTCTATTGTATGCCCCAATGGTAATACTCCAGAGCTGTGAGACCAGACCGAGGGGAGAGAGAGCGAGCGAGTGCTATTTATAACGTTGACTTAAGCTGGCAGGAATGAGTAGATAGATATAAGACACGTGTGTGCTGTAGCTCAACTTAGTGTGTTAGAAGAATGGCGTATATTTAGATTATATGACGTTATAAAGTCAGCGTGCTATTACGGGTCTTATTTCTTGTTGTGGCCTAATTGATATTAAACAGTGCGGCTACTACATTCTGCAAACTATCAAAGCGAGCGTGGGAAAACAACAAATTAACATTGCAGACGAAGATTCAAATATATCGAGCCTGTGTAATTAGCTCTTTACTATATGGCTCAGAAACATGGACAGCCTACTCAAGGCACGAGAGAAGACTTAACATCTTTCACCTTCGATGTCTCTGCAAAATTATGAACATCAGGTGGTACGACAAGATAACTAACTCTGAAATACTACAACGTGCAAACTTACCTTCCATCATGGGCATGCTCAGCAGTAGAAGACTTAGATGGCTAGGGCATGTGCGAAGAATGGACAATGGCCGCATTCAAAAACAAATGTTCTGTGAACTTTCGGAGGGGAAGAGTCGCCAAGGCAGACCCCCTACTCAGATATAAAGCTGTCTGCGAGGCCTCAATGAATAACTTTTCTATCGGTCCCAGCAAATGGGAACAACTAGCTGATGATCGAGATATATGGAAAACAACATTGCACAAAGTTGCAGGAAGAGAGACTTAGAGATGAGCTGAAAGACAAGAGAGACAAGCGAAAACACAAAAGCTGTCACAGTGAAACACTTACCAATTGGCCGTCTGTAAAAAGGCCATATATAATTCATACAGTGAAAGGATTAAGCATGAACCTAAAGAAAACAGAGGTTATGGTTGTCTCCAAGAAACAGGAAACACCAATATGTAATATTAAAATAAATAACACAACACTGGAACAATTCCATCCATTCACATACCTGGGGACATTCCTGACATCAGATGGCAGGTGTATAACAGAGATTAGGAGTAGAATAGCTCAAGAGAAAGCATCTTTTATGAAAATGAAAAACACACTGTGAATTCACTACAAATGACACTGCGAAAACGAATACTCCAATGCTATATTGATTCAATACTTCTGTATGGCAGCGAATCATGGACAATGAACAATCAATACGATCATTGGAAGCCACAGAGATATACTTTTACAGAAGAATGCTTAAAATTCCATGGACAGCGAAGAAAGCAGATGAGGTTTTAAATCAGGCCTGCACACAAAGAAACCTTATCAAAAGAATAAGAATCAGACAATCAAGGTTCAAAGGGCATATAATGCGAAGAGAAGGTTTCGAACATTTGGTGACTACAGGTAAAATTCATGGAAGGAAATATCGCAGAAGACAGAGGGAGAAGATGGATGGTCTGACATCATGGTTCGACACAAGATCGACGTCAGAACTGATTACCTGCACCAAGTAGAGAGAGTTGTGGAGAGACATGATCGCCTATTAAACGGACTTTTGTGTGGTCTTCTTTATAATAGTGTTTTTCGTCGCTTCTGTTATTTCTGTTACGTCCTTTTGCTTTGTATCTACTGTATCTATTAACGTTGCTCGGATACCTGATAAACGCATCCCAAAACAGTTGATGTATGGCGAGCTTGAAAGGGGCAGATGTTCAGCTGGGGGACAGAAAAACGCCTTTTTTACAACCCAGAAGCACTTGAGCTTTTCAGCTCTTCGGCTCGGTGCCATGGACATCGTAACCCTTCGGTTCGGTGCCACGAACACCGTATATCTGGGGAATCTGTGGCTTTTTCTGCCATCCCGCGGAATTGAACCCGCACACACAGAGGGATAGTCACCCGTAGTCCAACGCGCTACGAACACGCTGGGCAGACGGGCAAAAAACGCTTTAAAGACACTCTGAAATGCTTCGATATAGACACCACGATCCATTGCGTAAGATCGTCAATATGTGGCGCTGTAACAACACAAGAGGAACTCTCATAGCTGAGAATCATCGTGCCGTTAATACACAGAGAAAACGAGCTGCGCGAAAAAAGACAGAATACACAACACGGACATGTCTAACCTTGATCATGTATGCCCCCGCCTGTAGCAGGGGATTGCGTTATAGGATTTGACTCTACAGTCACCTCCGCACACACCGGAGAGGTACAGCAGCCCACGCCTGAGGCTGTTGTCATCATCGCTTGCGATGGACGGCTATTATCCACTGTATCTGAGAAGTATTGCTCTTTAAGGCGCACTGTCGCCACCCCCCCTGCCCACCGTGTTCGTAGCGCGTTGTTGGACGGGTGACAATCCCCCTGTGCTGGCAGAAAAGCCACAGGTTCTCCAAATTTATGATGTTTGTGGTACCGAACCGAAAGATTACGATGTTTATGGCACCGAACCGTAGAACTGAGAGCTCAAGTGCTTCTGGATGGAAAAAAAGGCGTACTATCTGTTTGTCATAATTTGGCATAGTGTCACTGAAATACGCCTTTTATTGTGTCTATCTCTATAGTACGCTAGCGCTAGTCTATAATCAATCAATCAAGTGCCATGCCTGCCGGCGTAGGCGATCATGTCTCTCCACAACTCTCTTTGCTTGGTGCATGTAATCAGTTCTGACGTCGATATTTTGTCGAACCATGATGTCAGGCCATCCAACATCTTCTCCTCTGTCTTCCACGATCTCTCCTTCCCTGAATTTTACCTGTAGTCACCAAATGTTCTAAACCTTCTCTTCGCATTATATGCCCGAAGAACCTTGATTGTCGGATTCTTATTCTTTTGATAAGGTTTCTTTGTGTGCAGGCCTGATTTAAAACCTCCACGTTTGTTTTCTTTGCTGTCCATGGAATTCTCAACATTCTTCTGTAAAACCACATCTCTGTGGCTTCCAATGATAGTATTGATTGTTTGTTCAGTGTCCATGATTCGCTGCCATACATAAGAATTGGTTCAATATAGCATTGGAGTACTCGTTTTCGCAGTGTCATTGGTAGTGAGTTCACGCATAGTGTGTTCTTCATTTTCATAAAAGCTGCTTTCGTTTGAGCTATTCTACTCCTAATCTCTGTTGTACATCTTCCATCTGGTGTTAAGAATGTTCCTAGATACTTGAATCGATGGACTTGTTTCAGTGTTGTATTATTTAATCTTATTATTGTGCTAGTCTATAATGCCATGTCTTATTCATATGTTGTTGTAATGTACTTATGATTCATTTATCTACCTCTGTCATTCATTCACTCAGTCGAGCGTCTGGCAGAATGGATTAAAACGCCGCCTCCGATACGTGAGAGCCGGGTTCAATCCACGGTACGGCCAATGAGTTTTTTTTTCTGTCGAGGGCATAAAGAAAACATAACCTGACCAATGTCGCAACGATTGCAATATCAGTGTGACCGTTCAATATGCACACAGATTGATTAATCAACATTGAACTGGCATGTTAGCCGCTGGACGACGCTTCTGGGTTTGTTAAGGCGGGGGTTCAGGGCACATATAAATAATAATAATAATATTTCCTCTCGTACCGTTATACGTTACATAGGGCCTGCAAGTAATTTCTCCATACCGCTCTATCCTGGGCAACTCGCTCAATCTCCTCCATGGAACTGAGACCGATATTTCCTGCCTCTCTCAGCAAAGTTTATTTCAGGGTCTCCTTAGGTCGACCTCTCTTTCTTGAACCCTTTGCATCCCACTTCAATGCCTGCTTTGATATTCGTTGATCATTTCTCCTCAAGGTGTGCCCAACATATCTCCATCTTCTCTTTCTTATAACAGTTGTCACTAGTGGTTGACCACCAGACATATCTCTGATTTCATCACTTCTCCTGAATTCAGGGCACATATGGGCATGTTTATATATATATAGAAATCGGAAATAAAGAGTAGGATAGGGTAGGCCAAATCAGCGTTTCAGAAAATGAGAAACATTATATGCAACAAGTCCTTGTCAATTGCAATCAGAATGAGAGTTATACAAGTTCTACATAGAACCAATACTGACATACGGATGAGAGTTATACAAGTTCTACATAGAACCAATACTGACATACGGATGAGAGTTATACAAGTTCTACATAGAACCAATACTGACATACGGATGAGAGTTATACAAGTTCTACATAGAACCAATACTGACATACGGATGCGAGTCGTGGACAATAAACAAACATACAAAAATCTCTTGAGGTCACAGAGATGAAGTTTTACAGAAGAATGATGAGAATCCCATGTACTGCTAAAATGACTATTGTTGAGGTGTTGAACGAGATCAAGACACAGAGAAAACTTATCATCAATATAAGAAAGAGGCAGTCATCATTTTTCGGGCATGTGATGAATAGGGAAGGTTGACACATTGTGACAACTGGTAAAATTGAGGGTAGACGAGACAGAGGAAGACTGAGGGAGAAAATTTTGGATAGCCTGACTTCTTTGCACGGAAGAGCGTCAACATCTGAGTTGATAGCAAACACTAGAGACAGAGATTTGTGGAGATCCATGATCGCCTACGCTAACCGGCACGGCACCTGATGATGTATATATAGAATCACATCCTGACTTATTTTTTAATACCTGACAGTAGTTGTTGTTTTTTTGTGGCTTTGATCTGTAACCCCCAATTTATCCTGACAGCCATATTTTTAGCTCCTCTGTTGGAACCCCATCCACGCTCAATGCGTGACGCCCATTAATCGGATTAAATGTATATCCTGCTGTGCGTCGATGCTTGCGCGTGACATGTACTGCTCACTCTTGCTTGAAACAAACATTGCCTCATCTCTTTCTCACTCACTTTCTCACTTTCTCTCTCACTTTTTTCCTCTCTTTCTCTCTCAGTGTTTTATCAACTTCATTCTTCTGTAATTATCCTGTTTCTCTCGCTCTTTCAAATATATGGAATTTTTCTTCGTTCATCATCATCAGGTGCCGTCTCCACATCGAAGGTTGGCTGCAATGAATCTCAAACATCCTCTGTCTTTCGCTTTGGTGTTGCACTCTGCCAGACTGTAACCTGTCCATTTCTTAAAGTTTCCTCCCACTTATCTCTCGGTCTTCCTCTTGCTCTTCCCCCTCAATTTTCCCCTCTAGTAAAGATTTTATCATGGTGTCATGTCTTTTTATGTGCCCAAAATACTTTACTTGTCTGAATTTTATATTCGTTAATTTTCGTCGTTAGAGGTGGTCAATTGGCAAGTGTTTCACTGTGACAACTTCTGAGTTTTCGCTTGTCTCTCTTGTTTTTCAACTTATCCATAAGTCTCCTCTCAACAGAGTCTGCGCCTTTGACTTATGTTGTTTTCCACACAGCTCGATCATCAGCCAGTTTTTCCCATTTGCTGGAACCGATAGAAAAGTTATTCATTCATGCCTTGCAGACATTTTTATTTCTGAGCAGCGGTCTGCCCTGGTGCTTCTTCCCCTCCGAAAATTCACAGAGCAACATTTGTTTTGGTATGCGGCTAATATCCATTCTTCTCCATGTCCTAGCCATCTTAGTCTTCTACTGCTGAGCATGACCATGACGGAAGGCAAGTTTACACGTTGCAGTACTTAAGAGTTGGTTATCTCATTAAATATTGTCTATATATTCAATGTTATCTTTTGTATAAACTTCACTGTCTTTTATAGCTCACACAGAGATCCATGCAGTATTTTTTTCTTTTCTTTTGTTTACAGTTTATACTAGATGTCAGACCATATAGCGTCACCGCTGCGAAAATTCACTGTAGTTTATAGCCCACTCAGAGGTCAATGCAGTAAGTAAGAAGTAAAGGAATCCTTTCATACCTCGTGGTATATAGGGCAATACAGTGTTATGCCTGTATTTTTCATTGACCGTCAGCACACGATGGGTGATGTGGTCAGCATCACGCCGGCCGCCTTTACTTCCCCAGATCATATCTGGTACCCAGTTGAGGCTGGGTCGACCTGAGAGCCGTCGCGGTCGGGAAAAATTCCACGCGCACTGCGGGAGTTGAACCCGGACCACCAGCCTTGCGAAGCGAGTTGACTAACAACTACGCTACCGCGGCTCTATAATGCAGTATTTCTTGACATTATTTATGTTTATGCTTTATTTCAGACCATATAGTGTCTCCGCTGAGACTTTTTTTTTAACCCCAAGTAATTATGAGTTTTCACTAATTTTGTCTTGTTAAGAGCAACAAGGATTACCCGAGATGTCTCCATTACAAACTGTTGTCACTTCCTGTAATACCGCTTTTTCGGACCACGGATTGGAGAGGGGGAGGTGACACAAGCCTCATGACTAGTGCAGTTACCGCCAATCTGTTTAGGTTATGATTTCTCTTTATGTCCTCGACTGAAAAAAACCCCGTCAATGATCATACCATGGATTGAATCCTGGTTTCTCGCATGGAAGCCTCGTTCTAATGCATTGAGTCTTGACTCTCAACGATATCTTTGATAAGAAAGGCATTGAGTCTTGACTCTCAACGATATCTTTGATAAGAAATGCATTGAGTCTTGACTCTCAACGATATCTTTGATAAGAAAGGCATTGAGTCTTGACTCTCAACGATATCTTTGATAAGAAATGCATTGAGTCTTGACTCTCAACGATATCTTTGATAAGAAAGGCATTGAGTCTGACTCTCAACGATATCTTTGATAAGAAAGACATTGAGTCTTGACTCTCAACCATATCTTTGATAAGAAAGGCATTGAGTCTGACTCTCAACGATATCTTTGATAAGAAAGACATTGAGTCTTGACTCTCAACCATATCTTTGATAAGAAAGGCATTGAGTCTGACTCTCAACGATATCTTTGATAAGAAAGGCATTGAGTCTTGACTCTCAACGATATCTTTGATAAGAAATGCATTGAGTCTTGACTCTCAACGATATCTTTGATAAGAAAGGCATTGAGTCTGACTCTCAACGATATCTTTGATAAGAAAGACATTGAGTCTTGACTCTCAACCATATCTTTGATAAGAAAGGCATTGAGTCTGACTCTCAACGATATCTTTGATAAGAAAGACATTGAGTCTTGACTCTCAACCATATCTTTGATAAGAAAGGCATTGAGTCTTGACTCTCAACGATATCTTTGATAAGAAAGGCATTGAGTCTTGACTATCAACGATATCTTTGATAAGAAATGTATTGAGTCTTGACTCTCAACGATATCTTTGATAAGAAATGTATTGAGTCTTGACTCTCAACGATATCTTTGATAAGAAATGCATTGAGTCTTGACTCTCAACCATATCTTTGATAAGAAATGCATTGAGTCTTGACTCTCAACGATATCTTTGATAAGAAAGGCATTGAGTCTTGACTCTCAACGATATCTTTGATAAGAAATGCATTGAGTCTTGACTCTCAACGATATCTTTGATAAGAAAGGCATTGAGTCTTGACTCTCAACGATATCTTTGATAAGAAATGCATTGAGTCTTGACTCTCAACGATATCTTTGATAAGAAATGCATTAAGTCTTGACTCTCAACGATATCTTTGATAAGAAAGGCATTGAGTCTTGACTCTCAACGATATCTTTGATAAGAAATGCATTGAGTCTTGACTCTCAACGATATCTTTGATAAGAAATGCATTAAGTCTTGACTCTCAACGATATCTTTGATAAGAAAGGCATTAAGTCTTGACTCTCAACGATATCTTTGATAAGAAAGGCATTGAGTCTTGACTCTCAACGATATCTTTGATAAGAAATGCATTGAGTCTTGACTCTCAACGATATCTTTGATAAGAAATGCATTGAGTCTTGACTCTCAACGATATCTTTGATAAGAAATGCATTGAGTCTTGACTCTCAACGATATCTTTGATAAGAAATGCATTAAGTCTTGACTCTCAACGATATCTTTGATAAGAAATGTTCAACTTATGCTACTTTCTTAACTTTGTGTGTGTGTCAGATCCTGTTACATTATCATGTGCCCACATTTTGATTGCTCCCTATCAACTTAATGAGCCGTGTTGTTCTGTATCATTCCTCTTCTCCTTCTTCTTCTTACGCTCCATATCAATCACTTCTTAAACCACTCTTTGTGATTTGTATGTGATTTGAGCATAAGAATGATTGTACGTTCTTGCCAGATATGCGCCTACAAGTAAGCCATCACACCGATTTCTGCTACACTTTTTAGTTACTAATGTAGCTTTCCTAGGCCCCTACCCCTGTCGCCTCTTACGACATGCCTTGTAGATCGCAGTGTTACGATTCTTTGCTTCCGTTTCGAGCCTCGACAACACACGGGCGCAACGTGCATGTTGTGATAACGTTATCTAAGATATACCGGCGTTTTCTCTCTCTGATATCGTGACAGAAAATTCGGTTTCGGTTTGCTAACAACCGGTTAATTCAGTCTAGATCAGCCGTCATTTCCCGCGGTTTTTGAAAGGTTAGTTCCATTCTACTAATTAAGTGTTGTTACACATGAGCGTCTGATGTACATTCTGCACGTACTTGTAGACAGGTTCGTATGTCAGTATCCTTTTCTTGACATCATTAGTTAATATTATGTTTTAGTTAATTAAATGTTCTTTGCATATTTGTTCTTGATAAAGGTCTAGTACCGAAACGTCGAGTGTTGTTTATTTTCTATTTAATCATTAATTTTTTACTGCTTATGTAATACTGTATATACCTGCCTTTGTTGAATCGCCCATTTACTCAGTATTACATCAGCCACCCAAACGAGTTTCTCCAGATCTCTCTCTCTCTCTCTCTCGATCACCGCCCAGACCGATGTACCAGATCTCTCCATGAATTCTATTCATATGGAAATCTGATTCATGCAGCCTTAGCATTGGTGTGTTTTACGTCACATCTTCAGCACCATTTGGAGCTCTGGTGCTTATCATTCGGTGATGTGTCCTGTTTCAGCCAGCGTTTACTCGGATCGCTCTCCGTTCTGTAGCCATCTAGTGTTTTTACGGTGTGGGGTAGCTAGCCTCACGCCCAACTTCCTTAGACGCCTGTTCGACATGCGTGGCAGGTAACAGTGGTTCTATTCTTTACACCCCAATTTGGGCCCGGTAACCACTGGCGTCTCCAGATCTGATCTGATTCGGTCTGACCACCTCAGATTTGTAGATCTTCGTACATCGCATTCTTCATGAGTAGAAGTCTCAGCCTCACGATATAGCACACTTTCCTATAATTATAGTCAAATAGATCTTTAAGTTCGACCACATAAGCAGATTACCAACAGACAGTGCACTTCAAAGAGCAATGTTGCTCCGATACAATGGATTCATAGCAAAAGGCCGGTCACGCAAATTGTGGACTTCAGAGATAACAGAGGCAACGAAAGACACTAATTTATGAAGCGCACACAAGGGCTCGTTCTATAAATCTCTTATCCGGACTCTGTGAGGCAAAACAGGACTGGAGAATAGAAAGAAGGATCTTTTGTACAAGTTGGTTCATTTTTTCAAAGTGACATTTATGTTAAAAGGGCCATGTTACCATATTTCAATCCGTTTTGCAACATAGTCGCGCCTGGGTAGACATTAACAACACACACACACATATACATATTAACTAGAGCGACAAAGTTGCAGTAATTTATAATGTGTTGCAAGTTGCAAGTCAACCGTGACTTAACGAAAATCCAAATAGCCTTTCCAGACCATAGGTTAGGATGTGACTGCCATTTCATATATCTAGGCCGCCCGAGTGGTTACCGGGGCCCAAATTTGGGGTGTAAAGAATAGAACCACTGTTAACTGCCGCGCATATCGTAAGAGGCGACTTAGGAGGTTTGGCTGAAATCGGATGCATATGTCCTAAACATGTATAACTCTATGCGTTTAGTGGCCTACCAAACCAATGTGCAACGTATACACGTTCTTGGCAAAGATCAAACATATCACAAAGAGTGATTAAAATTGGTTGTAAAGAACGAACGCAAAGAAGAAGGAGAAGAAGATATATCTAGGCCCTAGTTTGCAAGGTAGTACGCTACCAGTGACAAACCTGGACACTGACATCAAATGATAGAAGAAAACTAGTCACAACAGAAATGAAGTGTCTACGCAGAATGCTGGGTGTAACAAGAAGAGACCGGTTTAGAAATGAAGACATCAGGAAAAAAAGTGGGTACAATATCAGTACTAAATTCATCAAGAAACAATAAATTAAATGGTTCGGCCACGTAAGCAGATTACCAACAGACAGTGCACCTCAAAGAGCAATGCTACTCTGATACAATGGGTACAAAGCAAAAGACCGGCTTTGCAAAAGATGGACCTCAGAGATAACAGAGGAGACAAAAAACACTATTTACGAAGCGCACACATAGGTCCGTTTTAGAAATCTCTTCTTGACCTGACGCTGTGAGGCAAAACAGGGTTGGAGGAACGAAAGAGTGTGCAAAAAATTTAGAAGGGTTAATTCATTTTCTCACTTGTAGAACGTTGATTGTGAGGATTGAACCCACAATCCTCTGTGAGTCTGAGTCGAGAGCTAAACGCTTACGCATTTCGCTAATCCGTCAAACACTTGAGCAAAGAATAGTAACACTGCAACCTGCAATGCATGTCGTAAGAGGCGACTTAGGTAGGGGCGTAGGAAGTAAATAAAAACGTCGCAAAATCGGATGTGCTGACCTACTTGTAGGCGCATAACTGGCACAACGTGCAGTCGATCTTAGGTTAAGATCACATACAAATCACACAGAGTGATTGACAAGTGGTCAATATGAAGCATTCGAAGTAGAAGACTAACGCTCAGATAACATACAAATCACACAGAGTGGTTAACAAGTGGTCGATATGAAGCATTAGAAGAAGAAGAAGAAGGCTCAGATCACATACAAATCACACAGAGTGGTTTAACAAGTGATCAATATGAAGCATTCGAAAAAACCCCCCAAGAAACTTGTCTGAGCTCAATTTCTCTATTCATAATTTGCCGTATACATAATTTGATTATAAATGTTAAAAGGGGGACGACCTTGGGGAGCTTTTAAACGATTTCTTGTTGCCAACGATCCGGTAATCATATCAACAACAGGAGAGCAGCTACAGCAACGCATTAACAGACTCCAGTTAACATGCAATGATTATAATTTGAGAATAAATATTGACAAAACTGGAGTAATGACATTCGTTGGAGAGGTAAACACTACCAATATCTCCATCAACAAACATTTTTTTTTCCTGATTCAGAAGCACTTGAGTTTTCAGCTCTTCGGCTCGGTGCCATGGACATCGTAATCCTTCGTTTCGGTGCCAAGAACACCGTAAATTTGGAGAACCTGTGGCTTTTATGCTAGCCCGCGGAATTGAATCCGCACTCACAGGGAGCTTGTCACCCGTCGTCAAACGCACTACGAACACGCTGGGAAGGCGAACATCGACAAACATCAAATAAAACAAGTCATCGACTTTATATACGAGAGATCATTTTTTTTTCTCTGCCGTCTCGGAAGTGGCACGCCCCCTGCCGTCTCACAAATGACACACCATGTACCATGAGTGTTGCACAAAGCACGAACTCCGTAGCTCTGACAATAACCATTCGCAGAATACTGGGAGTAACAAGAAGAGACTGGTTTAGAAATGAAGACATCAGGAAAAAGTGGATACAACATCAGTACTAGACTTCATCAAGAAACAACAAATTAAGTGGTTCAGCCACATAAGCAGATACCAACAGACAGTGCACCTTAAAGGGCAATGCCGATTCGATACAATGGATACAAAGCAAAAGGCTGGTCATGGAAAAGATGGACCTCAGAGATAACAGAGGCGACGAAAAACACCTTTTGAAGCGCACAAAAACCCCTCCTATAAATCGCTTCTTATCCTGACGCTGTGAGCCCAACAAAAAAATGATTAAAGAAAGCAATAAGAAATAGCAGATGCTTTTTTCATAGTTTCCGCCGCGGCTATTGCTGTGCTGTACACGGAAGCAAAAACTGGGTCCACGGGAATGAAAAGTTTGGGAACCGCTGCCGTAGACCACCCGTCTAGTAAGCAAATGCTCTAACTACTGTGTAGCAGGCGCTACTGTTAAAGTTGTAGTTGATGTTCAAGCTAAAATAGAGGATCTCCCTCCCTCTGCCGTAGACTGCTCGTCTGGTAAGCAAATGCTCTAACTACTGTGCAGCAGACGCTACTGTTGTAGTTGATGTTCAAGCTAAAATAGAGGATCTCCCTCCCTCTGCCGTAGACTACTCGTCTAGTAAGTAAATGCTCTAACTACTGTGCAGCAGGCGCGGCGCGACTGTTAAAGCTGTAGTTGATGTTGAAGCTAAAATAGAGTATCTCCCTCCCGCTGCCGTAGACTACTCGTCTAGTAAGCAAATGCTCTAACTACTGTCGCAGCAGCGCGGCGCGACTGTTAAAGCTGTATTTGATGTTCAAGCTAAAATAGGGGTTCTCGCTAATCAGAAGTAGCCAATCTCAAGTACTAGGCAAACATCAGACAAAATCTTAGCCTGACGTTACGTGACAAAAGGAAACATTGTGGATACTACTGCAGTTATGTTATTATTTGTCCATTGTCTGATGTGTACTGAAGACATTGTCTGATGTGTGTACTGAAGATATGTTCTAAACGCTAAGAGTGCTGTTGTTGGAGGTATTGTTGTAGTTGTTGCTGATGCTGTGTGGGTGGGGATCGTAGTCGCTGCCGCTGCTGTCGTTGTTGCTGTCGTCGTTGTTATTGTGACATATCAGATATTGCATACGGAGGGGAAGACGAAAGAAGTGTACCTGCTGTTGTTGGAGGTGTTGTTGTAGTTGTTGCTGATGCTGTATGTGGTAGGGATCGTAGTCGCTGCCGTTGCTGTCGTTGTTGCTTTGTCGTTGCTGTTGTCGTTCGTTGTTATTGTGATATATCAGATATTGTATACGGAGGGGAAGACGAAAGAAGTGTACAGGAGATGAAATGGGAGATAAAGAAAGTGGGACAGAGGGAGACAGAAACATGATGAAGTAGGAAGAGAGATGGATCAAGCAATTAAAGAAAGAGATAGAACGAGACGCAAGATGGAGATACATTGAGACAGAGTTGGTTAGGGATAGAGAGACAAGAAGAAGGAGAGGAAGCCAGATATATTTAGTAAGAGTGTCATTGATACAGTACGCATCTAGGCTAGAGGAAGAGAGAGGGAGAGAGACAGAGAGAAAGACAGAGGGAGGGAGATATGTTACATAATAATAATAATAATAATAATTCCTCTCGTACCGTTATACGTTACATAGGGCCTGCAAGTAATTTCTCCATACCGCTCTATCCTGGGCAACTCGCTCAATCTCTTCCTTGGAATTGAGACCGATATTTCTTGCCTCTCTCAGCAAAGTTCGTTTCAGGGTCTCCTTAGGTCGACCTCTTTCTTGAACCCTTTGCATCCCACTTCAATGCCTGCTTTGATATTCGTTGATCATTTCTCCTCAAGGTGTGCCCAACATATCTCCATCTCTCTTTCTTATAACAGTTGTCACTAGTGGTTGACCTATATATTACATAGGGATAGGAAGATTAGCAGAAAGAGAGAGACACACACGGAGAGAGAGATGCTATTAGAGCAGCGTTTCCCAAAGTGGGCGGTACCGCCCCCCAGTGGGCGTTGAAACGTTCTAAGGGGGCGATAATGGGTTCAGAAGAATTTGGGGGGTGTTCAGGCAATTAGGGGTCGGTGGCTCATTAAAGAAGAAATTAATAATAAATATTGTTAAATAAATTATTTTCGTGATTTTGCGATTGAATAATCATTTAAAATTTGAATTCTGCATTTTAATTCATCTGATGCCCATCTTACACGATCCATTTGTTCATCAATTTTCTATTTCATATATATAATCATTTGAAAATTGACCATGTATGACAGAAATATATATCAATTTTCTATGTCAAAGAGAAAATGAACATGCATATATGTGGGGGGTTGACAAACTGTTATAATGTAGAGGGCGTTACAAAGTTTATGTTGTGCAAAGTGGGCGTTGGGTCGAACAAGTTTGGGAATCTATGTATTGAGAGAGAGAGAGAGAGTGAGAAAGACAAATGGGAAGAGAGGTTGCCTAGTAGCAAAGAAGAGTTGGAGATATATACAAAAGATCCGGACCTCAGCCTTCTCTTCACGAGTGCAGTTTTTTCCAGAGATCCCTAGGATTGTTGCCGGAGCTACGTAGTTTGTGCTTTGTGCAATACTCTCGGCAGGTGGCGTGCAATTTCTGCCGAGAGGGACCGAGCCATATGGGGTAAAACCCGGTGCAATGAAGAATCCTTCGGCTTTAAAAGCCTTTATATACAACAGAAGAGAGAGAAAGAAGGAGTAAACGGCAGTGTGAGAGAGATATGCCATTGATAGAGAGACAAAGAAAGAGAGTGAGCAAGAAAGGTATGGAATATATTTGCCCAGAAGCAAGGAGAAATAGAGAGAGAGACCAGAAAAGAGAAAAAAAAGAGGGAAAAAAACACAGTGCGATAGAGAGAGATATGCTATGAGTAAAGAAACAAGGAGGGAGTGAGAAAGAAACAAGGAGGGAGTGAGAAAGAAAAATGGAAGAAAGTTGCCTAAAAGCAAAGAGGAGGAGAGATCGCGAGAGTAAGATAAAAGAATATAAGCTAAACCAGCGTTTCCCAAAGTGGGCGGTACTGCCCCCTGTGCGCGCTGAAGCCTTCCGGGGCGGGGGCGGGGGGCGATAGTGGGTTCAGAAACACTTGCGGGTAAGTTTTTGTTGTTGTAATTTTGCGATTGAATAACCGTTAAAAATTTGAATTCTGCATGTTAATTCATCTGATGCCCGTCTTACCCGATTCATTTGTTCATCAATTTTCTATTTCATGTATATATTCATTTGAAAATTGACCATGTATGACAGAAATATATATCAATTTTCTATGTCAAAGAGAAAATAGAGCATGATATATATAGGGGCGGGGCGTTGGCAAACTGTTATAATGGGGAGGAGGCGTTACAAAGTTGATGTCGTGCAAAGTGGGCGGTGGGCCGAAAAAGTTTGTGAATCTATGAGCTAAACAAAGATAGAAAGAAAAGCAGGAAGTATGTAAGACCTATTGTTAGTCTCATCGTCTGTGTGCCCTGTTGGTTTTGTTGATATACTTGAGTGACGTCGACGTATGATACTTGTGCATTAACTTCCTGCCTGTGTGTCCTGTTGCTATGAGCTTCACGGAATCTAGGTCACGTCAATCATTGTTCTGTTTCCTGTCAGTTTCAACTAAACACAACCACTGGCTTACATCTTTTACTCCCTGCCGCGCATTACTCCATATGTCTCATTACTCCCCGCGTCTCATTACTTCCCGCATCTCATTACTCCCTGCGGATCATTACTCCCTGCAGATCATTACTCCCTGCGGATCATTACTCCCTGCGGATCATTACCCGAAATTTCATTACTCCCAGCGTCTCATTACTCCCTGCGGCTCATTACTCCCTGTGGCTCATTACTCCATGTCTCATTACTCACTGCGTCTCATTACTCCCCGCGTCTCATTACTCCCCGCATCTCATTAATCACGACTAACTGCTGTGCTCGTTCACAGACTACTGTTGCTGTGCTCGTTCACAGACTACTGTTCTCGTTCACAGACTGCTGTTCTCGTTCACAGACTGCTGTGCTCGTTCACAGACTGCTGTTCTCGTTCACAGACTGTTGTTCTCGTTCACAGACTGCTGTTCTCGTTCACAGACTACTGTGCTCGTTCACAGACTACTGTTCTCGTTCACAGACTGCTGTTCTCGTTCACAGACTGCTGTTCTCGTTCAACTGCTGTCTGTTCACAGACTACTGTGCTCGTTCACAGACTACTGTTCTCATTCACTGACTACTGTGCTCGTTCACGCACAAATAAAAAAGAAAAAGATGATGTAGATTGCTGAAAGTAGAACACGTCATTGACATTACATGCTCCCTTAAGTTGTTGAAATGTTTTGTGTAACACTTATATTTTGTGATTTTCTTGGTAAGTGGGCGCGGTCTATTTATGACATGAATCCTGTTAACCCTAACCCTCGCTGTAAGAGGTTTGTCGATGTACGGAAACCTACATATCTGAGGTGATCGGAGCGGATCAGATCAGATCTGGAGAAAACCAAGGGGAGGCTGAGGTGATGCTTAATAAATTGGCGTTTTAGGACAAAGACAAGTATGTATGGTATCACATAAGCAAGCAGAGACATGTATGTATGGATCACATAAGCAAGCAGAGACATGTATGTATGGTATCACATAAGTAAGCAGAGACATGTATGTATGGTATCACATAAGCAAGCAGAGACATGTATGTATGGTATCACATAAGCAAGCAGAGACACGTATGTATGGTATCACATAAGCAAGCAGAGACATGTATGTATGGTATCACATAAGTAAGCAGAGACATGTATGTATGGTATCACATAAGCAAGCAGAGACATGTATGTATGGTATCACATAAGCAAGCAGAGACATGTATGTATGGTATCACATAAGCAAGCAGAGACACGTATGTATGGTATCACATAAGCAAGCAGAGACATGTATGTATGGTATCACATAAGCAAGCAGAGACATGTATGTATGGTATCACATAAGTAAGCAGAGACATGTATGTATGGTATCACATAAGTAAGCAGAGACATGTATGTATGGTATCACATAAGCAAGCAGAGACATGTATGTATGGTATCACATAAGCAAGCAGAGACATGTATGTATGGTATCACATAAGCAAGCAGAGACATGTATGTATGGTATCACATAAGCAAGCAGAGACATGTATGTATGGTATCACATAAGCAAGCAGAGACACGTATGTATGGTATCACATAAGGAAGCAGAGACATGTATGTATGGTATCACATAAGCAAGCAGAGACATGTATGTATGGTATCACATAAGCAAGCAAAATGACTAATCAAATCATACAACTAACAAAAATCCAACGTTTCGACTATAAGTCTTTGTCAAGGAAACATACACACACTGAATACTAAACAAACTAAATTATGGATCTGAATAGGATGGATGACTAAAGATGGATATGTGTTCTTTTGTGATAGCTAAGCCATGGTTTTCTGCTTCCTTCACTTCGTTGGCTTGAAAAATTGTCAATATATTCAATGTTGTCTCGTGTATAAGCCTCTCTGACACGGAGAAAGACATCAGGTTAGACTCCAAGTGGCACATATTATTGATAGATCTGGTGGGTCGCATGTATCATTGAAAGAGTTTGTGGGTCGCACATAGTAAAAGATCTGATTGGTCTAGACTTTCAACCCACCTCAGACAGGAACCATAATTATAAAGTATGTTTAATTAAAAAAAAAAAAACCTCACCGTTTGATGTATATTATCATTATCATCTTCTTCTTTGTGTCCGTTCTTTACAACCAATTTTAATCACTCTTTGTGATATGTTTGATCTTTGCCAAGAATGTGTATACGTTGCATATTAGTTTGGTAGGCCCCTAAACGCATAGACTTCTACACGTTTAGGACACATGCATCTGATTTCAGCCAAACTTCCTTAGTCACCTCTTACGACATGCGTGGCAGGTAACATTGTTTCTATTCTTTACACACTAAATTTGGGCCCCGGTAACCACTCGGGCGCAGTCATCATCATCAAATAGCTTGTCCTGAGCAGAATGTTGCCACCCAAACAGTTCTTCGGAATTCCTCTCTCTCATAGGCCAGATGTCCTGTCTCAGCCACCGTCATGATCAAAGATCAGTTACATCCTGAAACCATCTTCTCCGTGGTCTTCCTCTTCTCCTCTTTGCAGTAATGCCTCCCTCCATGATAGTCCTCTCCAGCTCTTCGCGTCTCTTTATATATACAAAATACTTCAATTTTCTCATTCTTATTTGTAGCATCAGCCAGTTTTTCTTTGATTTTGATTTCTTTCTGGATAGATCTATTTGTTCTCTTCTCTGTCCAAGATATACGAAGGACTCTACTGTAACACTTATATTCAAAAGCACATATATGTTTTTCCACCTTCTTGTTAAATGTCCATGCTTCACACCCATACGTTGCCACTGGGAATATGCATGCTCTTAGTATTCTTTGCTTTGTTTTCTTAGTATTTTCAACATATTGTCTTTAGTTAGTTCTAAAAGCATTGTTGATACCCTATTGACTTTGTTTTTTACAGGTGCCACACGTGAGATCGGTTCTGCACTGACTCGTTTATGCATGAGGCACAGAAGTATCGAGTCACATCTCAAGGCTTTAACCAGGTAAGGTTCTACAGGTGTGTGTTGCACCTGTGTATGTCAGGTAGTTTAATCGTTAGCTATGATTACTTACTTACCTGTACTCAACCCAACCACATTTTATGTTCACCTTTGCCATGTGTCAATAAAGTTGCCAACTCTTGTTGAGTCAACGTATTTTTCTTCTAGTTGTGTAAATCCGTGGTTTTCTTTTTTTTGGGGGTTTCGTCTTCTTCTTCTTCAACATATATGCTCTGAACATCATGGACATGATCAGCAGTAGATGACTAAGATTGCTAGGGCATTTGATAATAATGGAAAATTGTCGCACACCACAGACTTCCAGATTCAATCCTTTGAAGCATATTCATCGAGTCTGATATGATAATCGAATGGGTTATCTGGTGTTCAGCCACACATGAGACAGCCCTGGAGGCAGCGGTAATCTCCATAGTCATGCACGGTTGTCACAAATGCTTCGTTTGGCTTGACCACTGCCAACTCTAGATAACTAGGCCAGACCACTGATCGGGCATTCCCTGACCTAGATCAGAAAAGGGGGCTGAAAATTACAGATGTTTGATAGAACACTGCCCGTTTTTTTACAATTTTACTTAATTCTGAGTCTATGGTTATTTATTGGTGAAAAATATAATATTGATATTCCTTATTGTTGCATAACTTAACTTGTTGCATAATATAACTTCGATTTAGCATGTTGTGTTGATTTGAAAATGAATTCGTCTATATACACCAATACCGGATTGTGAGGTCACGTGGTGTAGATGTGGTCTGATTTCCCATAATTCTTACCTGAGTCCGAAGGCCCATAAGTTTATAGTTGGCTGTGATTAGACACAAAACAGCCAAGTTTGTTTCGATGGAACAGTGTTTGCACAAATAAGAAAGAAAGATTTGTGGTTAATAATCCTGTGTTTGCTAATTTGTTTTCTCCGGAAGCTCATAATACGTGCACACTGTCTATTTATTGATCAAATTCATTGCTTTCGCTGCTTCCCCCTTGGGTTCTTACCAAACACTATTATTCTCATCCTGCTTGCAGTGTGCCTCCTTATTCTCATCGAACTAGCAGTGGGTAACTTGAAGGTAGTAGTCCGATATATGATGAGAACCGTTGCAATTGCCATGACGAAATTGTGATCTAGCAGTGGGTAACTTGAAGGTACTAGTCCGCTAAATGATGAGAACCATTGCAATTGCCATGTCGAAATTGTGATCTAGCAGTGGGTAACTTGAAGGTACTAGTCCGATAAATAATGAGAATCGTTGCAATTGCCATGTCGAAATTGTGATCTAGCAGTGGATAACTTGAAGGTACTAGTCCGCTAAATGATGAGAATCGTTGCAATTGCCATGTCGAAATTGTGATCTAGCAGTGGATAACTTGAAGGTAGTAGTCCGATAAATGATGAGAATCGTTGCAATTGCCATGTCGAAATTGTGATCTAGCAGTGGATAACTTGAAGGTACTAGTCCGCTAAATGATGAGAATCGTTGCAATTGCCATGTCGAAATTGTGATCTAGCTGTGGGTAACTTGAAGGTAGTAGTCCGATAAATAATGAGAATCTTCGCAATTGCCATGACGAAATTGTGATCTAGCTGTGGGTAACTTGAAGGTAGTAGTCCGATAAATGATGAGAACCATTGCAATTGCCATGACGAAATTGTGATCTAGCAGTGGGTAACTTGAAGGTAGTAGTCCGATAAATGATGAGAACCATTGCAATTGCCATGACGAAATTGTGATCTAGCAGTGGGTAACTTGAAGGTAGTAGTCCGATAAATGATGAGAACCATTGCAATTGCCATGACGAAATTGTGAACTGGGAGAGCAAATGTCGAACAAGATTGGTACATAAGTAGTTTCAAATTGAGAGTGTGTTCCCAATTATAGCGACAGTGATTCATGCAGATTGGGTCAACGGAGTGTGGGATTTGACCTCGCTTGTTGCAGAGTTAGAAAACCAATCAATGTAACGACGTGAGAGTTGCAATATCGGGTAGGCTGACTTAGATAAGTGGTTAGAGCTTTAGTGTTGCTATCGAAACATGACGTGGTTTACTTCCCCGCATCAAATTCTGAAATCTGTCATTTGGTTTGATTGATTGATTGATTGATTGATAGATTGATAGGATCATCATCATTGCACTTCGGTGAGTAACCATGTGTGCTCCGATCTCTTTCTTACACAGGAGATCTCAACGGTAGAACTCCATATTGCACTTCGGTGAGTAACCATGTGTGCTCCGATCTCTTTCTTACACAGGAGATCTCAACGGTAGAACTCCATATTGCACTTCGGTGAGTAACCATGTGTGCTCCGATCTCTTTCTTACACAGGAGATCTCAACGGTAGAACTCCGTATATCACTTCGGTGAGTAACCATGTGTGCTCCGATCTCTTTCTTACACAGGAGATCTCAACGGTAGAACTCCATATTGCACTTCGGAGGCCCGCCTGCCCAGCGTGTTCGTAGCTCGCTGGAGTGCGGGTGACTAGCCCTCTGTGTGTGCGGGTTCAATTCCGCGGGCTAGCAGAAAAGCCACATGTTCTCCAGATTCACGGTGTTCGTGGCACCTAACCGAAGGGTTACGATGTCCATGGCACCGAGCCGTAGAGCTTTCAGCTCAAGTGCTTCTGTATCGGCCAAAAAATAAAAATGCACTTCGGAGAGTAACCATGTGTGCTCCGATCTCTTTCTTACACAGGGAGATCTTAACGGTAGAACTCCGTATTGCACTTCGGTTAGTAATGAGGTGTGCTTCGATCTCTTTCTTACACATGAAGATCTCAACTGCAGATCTCTGTAGCACCGGCAAGGACCCCCTGATGTAATTTAGAAGATGATGAAAATATTTTGAAGAAATTATTTTTTTTAGTCTTTGTAATGAATTTTGCTCGGGCTGCAACTTTCCAGCCTTCTCTTCTCGATTTATTGATTCTTTGATAGGACCCTTCTCTTCGAGCCTGCGATTTAATTGCCAAAGATTCTTTTATGTTCTCAACTTGGACACGTGACCTACGTTTTATCGTCCGTCTCCGATAGGACTAGGAACTCCATCATCACATCACCTACAATGAGATCAGGGATCTCTTGGAAACATATCCGAATAGTTCAACGAGGGAGCGAACTGAGCACTTTTGAAACGAGAGGCAAGTACCTAACCAGTACGCCGCAGCGACCACATAGACATGGATCATACCCTGAAATCTGTCACACGTCAAAAGCTACACGGGCCACTGAAACTAGTCACGGCAGACTAGATATAGAAAAGAAACACACACACAAAAGCGCTACTGACAAGTCCACTGAAGAGAACTATATATATATATATATATATATATATATAGGTAGGCTCGACACAAGGCTCCATATCAGCTACACAGGCTAGGCACAAAGGGAGAAGTAATACTTGTCAATTGCCCGTCTGTAAAGACGAAAAAGGCCATACAACATACTGTACAATACGAAATATATATATATGCACTTTGACCCAGAAGAAAAAGAAAATTGAGATATTTTGGACATATAAAAAGACATGAAGGGCTGGAGAAGACCATCATGGAAGGAGGCATACCGGCAAAGAGAAGAAGAGGAAGACCACGGAGAAGATGGATTCAGGATGTAACTGATGGTTTGAACATTACGGCTGCAGAGGCAGGACATCTGGCCTATGAGAGAGAGAAATTCCGGAGGACTGTTGGGGCGGCAAAGTTCTGCTCATGACAAGCTATTTGATGATGATGACTTTGACCCAAAGTTCATGACCTCCTTAAATTGCAGGTAAATCACTACAAGAAATCTTCTTCTTCTTTAGGTTCGTTCTTTACGACCAATTTTAAGGCGATTAGGGGTCGGTGGCTCCTTAAAGAAGAAATTAATTAAAAACTTTTTAAATAAATTATTTTCGTGATTTTTGCGATTGAATAATCATTTAAAATTTGAATTCTGCATTTTAATTCATCTTATGCCCGTCCTACACGATCCATTTTTCACCAATTTTCTATTTCATGCATATAACCATTTGAATATTGACCATGTATCACATAAATATATATCAATTTTCTATGTCAAGAGAAAATAGAGCATGTATATATGTGGGAGGGGGCGTTAGCAAACTGTTATAATGTGGAGGGGGGCGTTACAAAGTTTATGCTGTGCAAAGTGGGCGGTGGGCCGAAAAGTTTGGGAATCTATGCTCTAAACGAATCCACTCACCATCCAGTAATCCACCTCCAATCATCCATCTAATCCAATGATATCCATATATCCACAGAATCCACTCAGCATCCAGTAATCCACCTCCAATCATCCATCTAATCCAATGATATCCATATATCCACAGCTCTATACTAGACAACCTGGTAGCACCCTTGCAGGATAAGCTGGAAGATTGGAAGAAATCTGTGGCGCAGATAGACAAAGATCATTCTAGAGGTAAGTGTTCTCTCTTGTTACAGTTGATTGTTTGGGGCAGGTGCTGTTGCTGTCTAATACTTGAGGCCCTGTTTTTTTTTACCAATACTTGAACACATGCTGTCACTTTTACCTGGGACCCTGTTGTTGCTATTCACAGATGGAGACACCCATGGAAAGGCAGACAAACAGATGGAGACACCCATGGAAAGGCAGACAAACAGATGGAGACACCCATGGAAAGGCAAACAAACAGATGGAGACACCCATGGAAAGGCAAACAAACAGATGGAGACACCCATGGAAAGGCAGACAAACAGATGGAGACACCCATGGAAAGGCAGACAAACAGATGGAGACACCCATGGAAAGGCAAACAAACAGATGGAGACACCCATGGAAAGGCAAACAAACAGATGGAGACACCCATGGAAAGGCAGACAAACAGATGGAGACACCCATGGAAAGGCAAACAAACAGATGGAGACACCCATGGAAAGGCAAACAAACAGATGGAGACACCCATGGAAAGGCAGACAAACAGATGGAGAGTCATGGAAAGGCAGACAAACAGATGGAGAGTCATGGAAAGGCAGACAAACAGATGGAGAGTTTAAAGGGTTTAAAGCCGAAAGATTGTCAATGAAAGGCAGACAAACAGATGGAGAGAGCTATGGAAAGGCAGACAAACAGATGGAGACAGATATACAGCGATGGAGACATATATACAGCGATGGAGACAGATATACAGCGATGGAGACAGACAAACAGTGATGGAAACAGACATACAGCGATGGAGACAGACAAACAGAATAGAGACAAACATATAGATAGATAGACACACGGACAGAGATTGTCATACATAGACAGACAGAGACGGAAACAGGCATATATATATGTAAACAGAGACAGGTACAGACATATATAGACAAGACAAATAGAGAGAGAGAGAGAGACAGACATACAGGGACAGGCATTTAGGTGAAGACCCGCCCGAGTGGTTACCGGGGCCCAAATTTGGGTTGAGGAATAAAACCACTGTTACCTGCCATTCATGTTGTAAGAGGTGACTAAGGAGGCTGGGCGTGGGGCTAACTACCCCATGCCGTAAAAAACACTAGATGGCTACAGAACGGAAAGCGAATCGAGTAAACGCTGGCTGAAACCGGGCACATCGCCGAAGGATAAGCACCAGAGCTCCAAGTGGGGCTGAAGATGTGACGTAAAATACACCAATGCTAAAGCTACATGAATCAGATTTCCACATGAATAGAATTTATGGGGGGATCTGGTTCATCGGTCTGGGCAGTGATCGAGAGACAGACAAACAGATGAACAAATATAGATATAGAAATTTAACCTAGTTAAGAGGTGGAACGTTTTTTAGAATGTAACTATTTGATCCTTGTCTACAGAAAACAAAAAAGCTAAACAGGATATTAAGAAAGCAGCGTCGGATACAATAAGGCTGCAGAAAAAAGTTCGGAAAGGATCAACTCATGGTAAGTAGTAAATCACAATATCGATCAGTCTGTGTGACACATGACCTCATTAAATGCACAGGTCAGACACTCAGGTATTCTAGTCACCTGTTCAGGTAAGTTTGCTGTTAGTAACAGTGGAAGGTAGTCTATCTAATAATGTGTCCAGTTTAGGGGCAAAGTGCACGATCTGGAATGTGCCTTATGGGAGTTTTGGGGGAGGGGTGTATCTTTGGAATACAGTGTTCTTTGGAACGTGTACGTCTTGAAAGCGAGATGTCTACGGATTTAAGGGTTTTAAAGCCGAAGGATGCCCGTCTGCCCAGCGTGTTCGTAGCGCGTTGGACTACGGGTGACTATCCCTCTGTGTGTGCGGGTTCAATTCCGAGGAATGGCAGAAAAAGCCACAGATTCCCCAGACTTACGGTGTTCGTGGCACCGAACCGAAGGGTTACGATGTCCATGGCACCGAGCCGAAGAGCTGAAAAGCTCAAGTGCTTCTGGATCGAAAAAAAAAAGTATTGACTTCATTGCACCGGGTTTTACCCCATATGGCTTGGTCCCTCTCAGCAGAAATGTCGCGCCACCTGCCGAGAGTATTGCACAAAGCACGAACTCCGTAGCTCCAGCAACAATCCTAGTGGTCTCTGGAAAAACTGCACTCGTGATCAGAACGGCGTGGCCCAGATTCGAACCCACGACCTTCGACTCACAAGGCAAAGGGCGTGACCACTTATCCACAGAGACCCCCCAAGAGATGTCTAAGAGACGATTACTGTACGTTCTGAAGGTTGATTAATTGATAGATAAATAGGGCGATTATCATTGCACTTCGGTGAGTAACCATATGTGCTGCGATCTCTGTCTTACACAGGAAGATCTCAGCTGCAGTGCACGAACTCGGTAGCTTCGGCGAGGGTCCCTGATGTATTTTTGAAGATGGGGAAGATATTTTTGTAGGCATTATATTCTAATCTGTTCTAATGAATTTTGTCCGGGCAGCGGCTTTCCAGCCTGCTCTTCTTGATGTTGAACTGCCAAGGGTTCCTTTACGTGCTCAAATTAAACATGGGACCTACGTTTTATCATCCGTCTCCGATATGACTGGGAACTCGATCTCACCTACACTGAGATCAGGGATCTCTGGAAAAATATCAAGATGGCTCCACGAGGAAGCGAACCTGGTACCTTTGACACGAGAGACGAGCAGCTAGCCTCTACGTTCTGAAGGTTGTGGGTTTAAATCCAGTTCACGTGGTTCAGTTCACGTCGTTCAGTTCACGTCGTTCAGTTCACGTGGTTCAGTTCACGTGGTTCAGTTCACGTCGTTCAGTTCACGTCGTTCAGTTCACGTGGTTCAGTTCACGTCGTTCAGATCACGTCGTTCAGCTCACGTGGTTCAGTTCACGTCGTTCAGATCACGTCGTTCAGTTCACGTGGTTCAGTTCACGTCGTTCAGTTCACGTGGTTCAGTTCACGTCGTTCAAATCACGTGATTGAGTTCACGTGGTTCAGATAACGTCGTTCAGATCACGTCGTTCAGTTCACGTGGTTCAGTTCACGTGGTTCAGATCACGTCGTTCAGTTCACATGTTCATTTACATGAAATTCCTAGGATTGTTGCTGGAGCTTGGAAGTTCGTACGTAATGCAACACACTGGACATGTGACTTGTCATCTCTGCTGAATGAGACGGAGACATATGGGTAAACCTGGCGGAATGAAGTCGATCTTTCGTTCTTTACACAAACGTAGAACTACGAATTTTGGTAATGTACCCGACGTACGTACTATAAACATTATAAGTTATGTGATGTTAACGAGAGGAACTCACAATTCAATGAACTACATCAGAATTGCAGGAACCACATCAGATTTGAAAGAACTACATCAGGATTGAAAGAACTACATCAGAATTGAAAGAACTACATCAGAATTGAAAGAACTACATCAGAATTGAAAGAACTACATCAGAATTGAAAGAACTACATCAGAATTGAAAGAACTACATCAGAATTGAAAGAACTACATCAGAATTGAAGGAACTACATCAGGATTGAAAGAACTACATCAGAATTGAGGGAACTACATCAGGATTGAAAGAACTACATCAGAATTGAAGGAATCACATCAGAATTGAAAGAACTACATCAGGATTGAAAGAACTACATCAGAATTGAAAGAACTACATCAGAATTGAAAGAACTACATCAGAATTGAAAGAACTACATCAGAATTGAAAGAACTACATCAGAATTGAAAGAACTACATCAGGATTGAAAGAACTACATCAGAATTGAAAGAACTACATCAGAATTGAAAGAACTACATCAGAATTGAAGGAACTACATCAGGATTGAAGGAACTACATCAGAATTGAGGGAACTACATCAGGATTGAAAGAACTACATCAGAATTGAAGGAATCACATCAGAATTGAAAGAACTACATCAGGATTGAAAGAACTACATCAGAATTGAAAGAACTACATCATAATTGAAAGAACTACATCAGAATTGAAGGAACTACATCAGGATTTAAGGAACTACATCAGGATTGAAAGAACTACATCAGAATTGAAGGAATCACATCAGAATTGACAGAACTACATCAGAATTGAGGGAACTACATCAGGATTGAAAGAACTACATCAGAATTGAAAGAACTACATCAGAATTGAAGGAATCACATCAGAATTGAAAGAACTACATCAGAATTGAAGGAATCACATCAGAATTGAAAGAACTACATCAGAATTGAAAGAACTACATCATAATTGAGGGAACTACATCAGGATTGAAAGAACTACATCAGAATTGAAAGAACTACATCAGAATTGAGGGAACTACATCAGGATTGAAAGAACTACATCAGAATTGAAAGAACCACATCAGAATTCAAGGAATATAATAGAATTCAAGGCCCACCTGCCCAGCGTGTTCGTAGCGCGTTGGACTGCTGGTGAATAGCCCTCTGTGAGTGCGGGTTCAATTCCGCGGGCTGGCAAAAAAGCCACAGGATCCCCAGATTCACGGTGTTCGTGGCACCGAATAGAATGGTTACGATGTTCATGGCACTGAGCCGAAGAGCTGAAAGCTCAAGTGCTTCTGGATCGGGAAAAAATAGAATTCAAGGAATGTATTAGAATTCAAGGAAGCCAAAATAATTACAAACGGCCAGTCAGAATTGATGGAAAGAAACTCATAAAAATGATAGGAAACCCACGCAATAATTTATTAATAATTGATGAGAATATATGTCCTGATATTGCCTACCAAAGAGAGCCACACAGAAAAAGTATAATGAGTACAAAGCAAGAGGAAGACCACGCAAAGATGGAGCGATGGCATCAAGAAGAGCCTTACGAAAATAAATATCAGCTTACAAAGTGCCTTGAAACAAGCACACACAAGATCACTACGTTCTCTCTCTCTCTCTCTCTCTCTCCCCATCCCCCAACACTTCTATAAAGAAGTAAATGGCGGAAGGAAGAAGATAAGAACATACAGTTGAAATACACGATTTTAAAATTACAATTATTGAATGTGGTTCTGTATGTGTTTAAAGACTTCCAGCGTTACACTCTAAATTAAGTAGATCTTGTGTGCATATGTGTAACAACTGTGTAGTGGGTCTTCTGTACAGATGTGTAACAACTGTGTAGTAGGTCTTCTGTACAGATGTGTAACAGCTGTGTAGTAGATCTTGTGTGCACATGTGTAACAGCTGTGTAGTAGATCTTCGTGGACATGTGTAACAGCTGTGTAGTAGATCTTCTGTGCACGTGCGTAACATCTGTGTAGTAGATCTTCTGTGCACGTGCGTAACATCTGTGTAGTAGATCTTCTGTGCACGTGCGTAACAGCTGTGTAGTAGATCTTCTGTGCACATGTGTAACAGCTGTGTAGTAGATCTTCTGTGCACATGTGTAACAGCCGTGTAGTAGATCTTCTGTGCACATGTGTAACAGCTGTGTAGTAGATCTTCTGTGCACATGTGTAACAGCTGTGTAGTAAATCTTCTGTGCACATGTGTAGGAACTGTGTAGTAGATCTTGTGTGCACATGTGTAACAGCTATGTAGTAGATCTTCTGTGCAGATGTGTAACAACTGTGTAGTAGATCTTCGTGAACATGTGTAACAACTGTATATTATCGATATAGAGGATTTTAGAACCGTAAGGAATTTATTGTCCGATTCTATGTGTAGTGTTTAAAAAAAAACAGTTTAAAGCCGAAGGATTGACTTCATTGCACCGGGTTTTACCCCATATGGCTCGGTCCTCTCCGCAGAAATGGCACGCCACCTGCCGAGAGTATTGCACAAAGCACGAACTCCGTAGCTCCAGCAACAATCCTAGGTGCCTATGTGTAGTGTGTCGTGTAAGATGTGAATTTCTTCACTTCTCTTGTATCCTGTGCTTGATAAAGACCTTTTGGTCGAAACATTGCTGTGTATTGTTATTGTATTTTGTAAAACTACCGTTCTTTGTTTATACGTGTTTCAACAACTGTGTAGTCGATCTTGTGTGCAGATATGTAACAACTGTGTACAGTCTACATTAATTAGGTCAGGTTGCTGGCAAACGTGCAGCGCGTAGAGTACATGATGACAACAAACGTTGAACTTGTTCACAGAGTCTGGAGGGGGTTGTTCTTTATTTATGCTCGGTTAGACTTGACCTACATTTGGTGTGTGATTTGTTGATTGCACTAGATTCACCCATGTGTTGCCCGGCTTCCCATGGGGAGCAAAGAATTGTAACACCGCGACATACAATGCATGTCGTAAGAGGCGATTGAGGTAGGGACCTAGGGAAGCTATCCTAGTAAATAAAAAGCATCGCAGAAATCGGATGTGCTTGCCTACTTGTAGGCGCATAACTTGCACAATGTACAATTGCTCTTAGACTCAGATCACATACATATCATAAAGAGTGGTTAACAATTGGTCGATGAAACGGTCGAAGAAGAAGAAGTAGATTGCACAAGATTGTACACAGATATCGATTTGTTGACAAAAGCTAACCAATTACTGGAACAATTAACACCACTGTTGTCACATAAAGAGATACTGCTAAAACTTAAAGCAAATCTTGTAAGAACGATTTTCTGGCCAACACTATGTTACCAGTGTCAAACATGGCCAATAACAGCAGTTAATGAGCGGAAAATAAAAACGACAGAGATGAGGTGTCTTAGAAGAGCTGCTGCACGCTGGCTGAAATCGAACACCTCACCCAAGGATAAGCAACTGTGCTCCAATAGTTGCTGAAGGCTGGTGCACGTACATTACGTTCTGATGTTTGGCAGTTTATATAAGACAATAAGAATGATAAAAACTAGCCTAGAACGATCGAAAGAAGAAGAAGAGCTGCAGGTGTGACAATAAGAGACAAAATTAGAAATGAAGAAATCAGAAGACTGGATGTGAAACCAGTCATGCAATTCATAAAAGAACAACAGATTAAATGGTTTGGACACTTGACAAGAATGTCCTGGTATCGCCTACCACAGAGAGCCACGTAGAAAAAGTATAATGAGTACAAAGCAAGAGGAAGACAGCGCAAAGGATGGAGCGACGGCATAAAGAACAGCCTTACGAAAATGAATATCAGCTTACAAAGTGCATTAAAACAAGCACACACAATATCACTACGTTTCACCCCCAACACTTCTATAAAGAAGTCAATGGTGGAAGAGAAGAACAAGCACACACAAGATCACTACGTTTCATCCCCAACACTTCTATAAAGAAGTCAATGGTGGAAGAGAAGAACAAGCACACACAAGATCACTACGTTTCACCCCCTTCTATAAAGAAGTCAATGGTGGAAGAGAAGAATAAGCACACACAAGATCACTACGTTTCACCCCAACACTTCTATAAAGAAGTCAATGGTGGAAGAGAAGAATAAGCACACACAAGATCACTACGTTTTACCCCCAACACTTTTATAAAGAAGTAAATGGTGGAAGAGAAGAACAAGCACACACAAGATCACTACGTTTCACCCCCAACACTTTTATAAAGAAGTCAATGGTGGAAGAGAAGAACAAACACACACAAGATCACTACGTTTCACCCCAACACTTTTATAAAGAAGTCAATGGTGGAAGAGAAGAACAAGCACACACAAGATCACTACGTTTCACCCGGCAACACTTCTATAAAGAAGTCAATGGTGGAAGAGAAGAAGAAAACGAGATTTAAGCACGTTATATCGTGTGATGGTACCCCCACCAATCAACACAAAATACGATGCACTACCTTTGTAACTATTTATCTTTTCTTGGTTCTGTCTAGTTTTTCTTTCATAAAAGTGGTAAATGAACCCTGTTTCCTACCTCAAGGTATATTGGGTAATACAGTGGTATGACCTGTATTTTTCATTGATCGTCTCATATCTTGTTACATCTATTTAATCTCCTGCTGTAACTATCACTTAAAAAAAAAACACCACACAGTGAAGATCAAATCCTGTATCTCAATACAATGAAAACGAAGATATTTACAACTGCTCAAACAGAATTGGGGTCTAATAATAATAATAATAATAATAATAATAGTAATAATAATAATAATAATAATAATAATAACAACCGCCCATCGCAAGCGATGATAACAACAGCGACAGCAGCCTCAGACATGTGCTGTTGCACCTCTCTGTTGTGTACGGAGATGACTAGAGTACAATTCTAGAACATAATCCCTTACCACAGGTGGAGCATACATGATCAAAGTTAGACATGTAGGTATTGTGTTTTCTGTTCAATGGGGCTTGTTAGACATGTAGGTATTGTGTTTTCTGTTCAATGGGGCTTGTTAGACATGTAGGTATTGTGTTTTCTGTTCAATGGGGCTTGTTAGACATGTAGGTATTGTGTTTTCTGTTCAATGGGGCTTGTTAGACATGTAGGTATTGTGTTTTCTGTTCAATGGGGCTTGTTAGACATGTAGGTATTGTGTTTTCTGTTCAATGGGGCTTGTGAGACATGTAGGTATTGTGTTTTCTGTTCAATGGGGCTTGTTAGACATGTAGGTATTGTGTTTTCTGTTCAATGGGGCTTGTTAGACATGTAGGTATTGTGTTTTCTGTTCAATGGGGCTTGTTAGACATGTAGGTATTGTGTTTTCTGTTCAATGGGGCTTGTGAGGTCTAATGTATGTGTCAACGGCTACAAAATAGAAAGCGTCGACAGCTTTGAATACATTGGGGCATTGTTGTGAATACATTGGGGCATTGTTGTGAATACATTGGGGCATTGTTGTGAATACATTGGGGCATTGTTGTGTGAATACATTGGGGCATTGTTGTATGAATACATTGGGGCATTGTTGTGAATACATTGGGGCATTGTTGTGAATACATTGGGGCATTGTTGTGAATACATTGGGGCATTGTTGTGAATACATTGGGGCATTGTTGTGAATACATTGGGGCATTGTTGTGAATACATTGGGGCATTGTTGTGAATACATTGGGGCATTGTTGTGAATACATTGGGGCATTGTTGTGAATACATTGGGGCATTGTTGTGAATACATTGGGGCATTGTTGTGAATACATTGGGGCATTGTTGTGAATACATTGGGGCATTGTTGTGAATACATTGGGGCATTGTTGTGAATACATTGGGACACTGTTGATAATTAACGTGGATGCTTCAAAAGAAGGCTGAGCATTGCTTTACAAAAACTAAAAGAACTAACAAACCTTATGGAAGGGAGCTGATATAAGAACAGAAATTAATTGTTTAAGATCCTGTGTTTTTCCCTTTCAACATATGGTTGTGAGACATGGAACATATGGTTGTGAGACATGGAACATATGGTTGTGAGACATGGAACATATGGTTGTGAGACATGGAGCATATGGTTGTGAGACATGGAACATATGGTTGTGAGACATGGAACATATGGTTGTGAGACATGGAACATATGGTTGTGAGACATGGAACATATGGTTGTGAGACATGGAACATATGGTTGTGAGACATGGAACATATGGTTGTGAGACATGGAACATATGGTTGTGAGACATGGCACATATGGTTGTGAGACATGGAACATATGGTTGTGAGACATGGAACATATGGTTGTGAGACATGGAACATATGGTTGTGAGACATGGAACATATGGTTGTGAGACATGGAACATATGGTTGTGAGACATGGAACATATGGTTGTGAGACATGGAACATATGGTTGTGAGACATGGAACATATGGTTGTGAGACATGGAACATATGGTTGTGAGACATGGAACATTGACAAAGCAGCAGAGAAGATCATTAATGTCTTTGAATGCAAATACTACAGAAGAGTACTTAGAATATCATAGACAGAGAAAAGAACATATGTTTCTGTTCTGCAACAGCTTGATATTAAAGAGAGTTGACTATTAAAAACATAAAATCAAGGAAAATTAAATATTTCGGACACATCAAATTACATGAGTGCCTAGAGAAGATAATTTTGGAGGGAATGATGCCTGAAAGAAGAATGCGAGGAAGACCTAGAAGACGAAGGGTGCAAGATATCATTGATGATTTGAGAATGACTGCTGCTGACGCCGGTCAACTTGCACAGAGCAGATACTTTTCAGGGCTGCTGTGCGGCCTTTGTCCGTGGTAATGACAGACAACAGTCTACTAGTTAGTCTGTGGAAATACACCGCCTCAGCCTATGACGTCATATGGCAATATGACCGTCAGCGCTGAAGCCAGTCATTAGGTAGGCCGCGACTGCTGTCATGGGAGCCAAGTTCCGGAAGGGACAATCTACTTGTTGATGTTGTATCTGTCATTTCTATCTCAATTTGTCATAAAAACCTTTAATTTTTATAACAGTAACTTGTCTGTTTGTGTTTAGTGTAATGTTCCTGATAAAATTCTGTTGATGGGCATATCACCTATTTCTCTTACTGTGTTTTTTTGTAAACCTGCTTCGATTCTCTTGTTTGTGCACCGATAGCTTCTACTAGTATTATAACTAGAACTATCGCTACACGTACACACATTTAACTATGGGATGTCCCCCGCGGAGCATACGCCACAAACCAGATCTTTTCAAGTCGTTCTGTTTACGATTTCATCTAATTCTATTCATATTCTTGAATCCGTGTTGTTTTTTGACTTGTTTGTTTGTGTCCTGGTGGCGTCTGTGGCTTACGGGATATTGACTCGGTCTATTAACCCCGACGTTCTGAGTTCGAATCACGTTGCGGACAGTTTGGTTGCAAATTGTTTCGCGTGGATTTTTACAAAAGGCGATGGCACCACCCGTTCAGAAAGCAATGGCAAACAACTGAACGTAATAATGTCTAGAAAAATCACAAACAGCGTTAAGAAGCTGGGGTTGATTATCAAAGTCCTGTAAAGGATATGGAATCACGTTTGTTTGTGTCCATGCATAATGTGTGCCTGTCCACACCTCTCCCCCCCCACACACACACATGCCCCCCACACGCGCTCAAACACATACATGCACCTACACCTACAAACACACATACACGTCTGCCTACGCACAACCGCATAATAAAAAGAATTGTCCCCAAGCCTTTGTAGAACGTAGGCCATGATGTACCTGTAACTTCATATTTCTATTTTCTACCATGCATGAGGTAGGATGGCCAATTCATATCTTTATTTGTGAAACGTCTGGTGCAGGAAGTGAACGCACACCTCTATGTTTAAAAGGGTTTAAAAGCCGAAGGATTGACTTCATTGCACCGGGTTTTACTCCATACGGCTCGGTCCTCTCCGCAGAACTGGCACGCCACCTGCCGAAAGTATTGCACAAAGCACGAACTCCGTAGCTCCAGCAACAATCCTAGGGGTCTCTGGAAAACACTGCACTCATGAACAGAATGGCGCGGTCCGGACTCGAACCCACACCTTCGAATCACAAGGCAAAGGGCTTAAGCACTTAACCACAAAGATACCTCTATGTGCCCTATTCGATAAGCGAACGCCCTACTCATTACGCTAATGGATTGTAAAAACTATATTATTCTTTTGTGTGCGACAGGAGACAAATCTCGAAAACTTGAAATTCTAGAAATATGAAATTTGGACATCTTATTACTGTGTACTAACAAAATACACCACAGATGCAACAAAGATGCAACAAAGCAAATAAAATCATAGGACAAGTGGTACCAATTTTGAAATGCAAACATGTCACCTTTCTTTCTTTCTTTCTTTCTTTCTCGAATCCTGTATGCCTCACAGCGTCAGGTCAGGAAGAGATTTCTAAAACGGGCCCTAGTATGCGCTTCGTAGATAGTCTCTTTCGTCGCCTCTGTTATCTCTGAGGTCCATCTTTTGCGTGGCCGGCCTTTGCTTTGTACCCATTGTATCGGAGCAGCATTGCTCTTTGGGTGCACTGTCTGATGGTAATCTGCTTACGTGACCGAACCATTTAATTTGTTGTTTCTTGATGAAGTCTAGTACTGATGTTGTACCCACTTTTTCCTGATGTCTTCATTTCTCAACCGGTCTCTTCTTGTTACACCCAGCATTCTGCGTAGACACTTCATCTCTGTTGTGACTAGTTTTCTTCTATCGTTTGTTGTCAGCGTCCAGGTTTGGCACTGGTAACATGTCACCATGAACACTAAAAGAGCAATGTTCAAAACAATATTTCTCCCAACATTACGCTATCAGTGCCAAACCTGGACACTGACATCAAATGATAGAAGAAAACTAGTCACGACAGAGATGAAGTGTCTACACAGAATGTTGGAAGTAAGGTAAGAGACTGATTTAGAAATGAAGACATCAGGTAAAATGTGGGTACAACATCAGTACTAAACTTCACCAAGAAACAATAAATTAAATGGTTCGGCCACGTAAGCAGATTACCAACAGACAGTGCACCTCAAAGAGCAATGCTGCTCGATACAATGGATACAAAGCAAAATGCCGTCCACGCAAAAAATGGACCTTAGAAATGACAAGGACGATGAAAGACACTATTTATGAAGTGCACACAAAAGCCCTTTCTAGAAATCTCTTCTTATCCTGAAGCTATGAGGCAAAACAGGATTAGAGAAAATACCAAAAAAAATTCATGCATAAATTTGTATATCAAATGGAGAATTTCCAACTTTTTACGTCCTTAACAAAAAAAAAAAAAAAAAAAACATGCTATGAATTCGTTAATTTGGTTTTCAAATGCATACATTTCATTCAACGTGTTCAGTCAGCCTTGAGACTAGGTAGTTGTGGACGTAGAATATTAATTACAAAATGGGATCAATATTTTTCGGCTTTTTAAAACACGAGCCATATTAATATTTCTGGTTTTTTTTTCTTTCATTCAAACATATATTTGTTATATATTTTTTTCTCCGCTAATATATAATTAAATATGATAAAATTTATAAGTCTTTCTCTTTCTTTTGTCCTTCTCTGCTTTTAGCAGGTTTAGGCGTAGCAGGTTTATCTGATGATCGGTTTCCGAGATAATGCACGCTCGGTCGCTTGATATGTTGTGGTATTGTGGAGTTTTAAGATGTCTGTAACTCCATCAACCCATCTTTTCTTGGTCTGCCCCTTCCTCTTGATGATTCCATTTTCAGGTTGTACGCTCTTGCAACTGGTGTATTCGGGTTCATTCTGACCAAGTGGCCAAACCATTTGAGTCTCTGTTTTTCAATAAATCTAATAGCAGGTGTTGTTCCGACTGTTCTTCTAATTTCCTCATTTCTTATATGGTCTCTTCTTGTTTTATTTACTGGGTTTCTCAAGCATCTCATTTCGCATGTGGTAATTGTCCTTTCTTGTTCTTTTGTCAGTGCCCATGTTTGGTTCTGGTAGCACAGTGTTGGTATAAAGATTGAATTTATAATCTGTCTTTTAGTCTCTACTGGAATAGCTGGGTGTTTCAAAATTTATAAGTAAAAAAAGTGAAATCAGGACATATCCTTTACATAACGTCGTCACCAACCACAGTAAACGAGTCATTGATTTTCTAGGCAACACTTATTGCTTTCTGAACCCACAAGCTGCATCGGCTTCTAGAAGTTAGGGACTCTTAGCTGATTGCTAGTGTCAGGGTCAGCGTAAGAACAAAGCTGCTCAACATTCCACTACGCTTCCCAGTGACAGCCACGGAAACAGACTACTATTAAGTAGTTTAAGTTTGGGGAGATCGTAGAGGGAGAAGCTAATACGCTACAACAAAAAAGATGTGTCGACCGAATGTTGTAGACACCGCATCTCTCGCTGAAAACTGCGGCACGTCGCATTCCGTTCTCCAGACTGCATCCTGGCGATAATCAACTGAAGTATGAGAACGAACAAGGAACGACTGCAGTAAACCTATCTACCATCATCATCATCATCATCATCATTAATCCTCTCCGCTCCTCGTGGAGCATAGGAACAGTTGTTCGCCACTCTTCTCGGTCTCTGGCTGTTCTCTTTATGGTCTCCCAGGTCAATTGAGCACTCTTCAGCTCCTCAATAAGACCTCGTCTCCAAGTCTGCTTAGGGCGTCTTCTTTTCGTTTTCCTGCGGGTTCCACTCTAGCACCTGTCTAGTGAGACTCGACTGTGTCTTCCGCAAGGTATGGCCTATCCATCGCCATCTTCTCCTCTTGACCTGTGTCATCATAGGTTCCTGCCCTGTTCTTATCCACAGATCCGTGTTTGTAACTCTATCATACCAAAGGAACAAAAATAAAAACACGGGTAGTTTTGCAAAAAATACAATGCTCAAGTGACGTTTCGGCCCATGGCCTTCTTGTTACTAATATAACTGCATACAATCACCTAACCACTCTCCCTATACGAATCTACACTCACCATTCCTCTTGAACTATTTTTTCGTGCACCACTCTACACTCACCATTCTTCTTGTACCATTCTACACGCGTCTTCTTTTCGAACGCTCCATATCGACCACTTGTTAAACCACTCTGTGTGATTTGTATGTGATCTGAGTCTAAGAGCGATTGTACGTTGTGTTAGTTATGCGCCTACAAGTAGGTCAGCACTTCCGATTTCTGCTAAGTTTTTTTAATTTACTAAGGCAGCTTCCCAAGGCCCATACCTCAGTCGCCTCATATGACATGCCTTTTAGGTCGCAGTGGTACTATTCTTTGCTTCCACTGCGGGCTCCAGTACCACACAATGGCGACTCTATACGCACCATTCCTCTTGTACCAGTCTTCTTGCACCATTCTACATGCACCATTCTACATGCACCATTCCTCTTGTACTATTTTCTTCCTGTACCATTCCTCTTGTACCAGTCTTCTTGCCCCATTCTACATGCACCATTCCTCTTGTACCAGTCTTCTTGCACCATTCCTCTTGTACCAGTCTTCTTGCACCATTCCTCTTGTACCAGTCTTCTTGCACCATTCCTCTTGTACCAGTCTTCTTGCACCATTCCTCTTGTACCATTCTACATGCACCATTCCTCTTGTACCAGTCTTCTTGCACCATTCCTCTTGTACCAGTCTTCTTGCACCATTCCTCTTGTACCAGTCTTCTTGCACCATTCCTCTTGTACCAGTCTTCTTGCTCCACTCTACCGCTCTATCCCTATATCAAATAAATATACAACAAACAGCCATCCTGATCTGTGGAGAAAAATATTAAAGTGCCACCGGAAACTGAATTAAGTAATACCGGATATATGATAATTGTGGGTGTGGCAACAACGTTAACTTGATAACGATGTCAGCTGTAGTATTGTTTTGTGTGTTAGCGTCGATAATTGATGCTTCTATTCTTCTTTTTCTTCTTCTTCTTGTTGCGCAATATTTCATATGCAATTTCTTGATGTCCGAAGAATAATGTTGAATTTATATGTTCTTTTTTTCTGCTTTTGTCCTTCTCTGTTTTTTTTACCGTTAGGCGTAGCAGTTTTAACCTGAGATAGTGCACGCTCGGTCGCTTGATATGCTGTGGTATTGTGGAGAGTTTTAAAATGTATGTAACTCCTTAAATTCATCTTTTTCTTGGTCTGTGCCTTCCTCTTGATGATTTCATCTTCCTGTTGTACGCTCTTGCCAGCGTGTTCGTAGCGCGTTGGACGATGGGTGACACGCCCACTGTGAGTGCCGTTCAATTCCGTGGGCTGGCAGAAAAGCCACAGGTTCTCCAGATTTATAGTGTTCGTGGCACCGAACAGAATGATTACGATGTCCATGACACAGAGCCGAAGAGCTGAAAGCTCTAGTGCTTCTGGATCGGGAAAAAAGAAGCTTAGATCACAAACAGATAGCAAAGAGTGGTTTAACAAGTGGTTTAACAAGTGGTTTAACAAGTGGTTTAACAAGTGGTTTAACAAGTGGTTTAACAAGTGGTTTAACAAGTGTTAGATATGGAGCGTTTGAAGAAGAAGAAATCTCTCTCTCTCTCTCTCGTGGATGTTTTACCCCGGTTGGGGCGTAGACTCTCAACCAACTGATGCTGTATCTGTCTCTGGTAGCTCCTTCTATTTTTTTTTTTTGGTGTCTTTTCCGATCCAGAAGCACTTGGTCTTTTCAGCTCTTCGGCTCGGTGTCACGGACATCGTAACCCTTCGGTTCGGTGCCACGAACACCGTAAATCTGGGGAATCTGTGGTTTTTTCTGCCATCCCGCGGAATTGAACCCGCACACAAGAGGGATAGTCACCCGTAGTCCAACGCACTACGAACACGCTGGGAAGACGGGCAGCTCCTTATATATCTTCCATGTATCGTTATCAACTGCTTCCAAACCGTTTGGCCTTGTAATTGATTGCTCATAGAACCATCATTGCACTTCGGTGAGTAACCATGTGTGCTCTGATCTCTTTCTTACACATGATCTTCTTCTTCAGCGGTCTCTGGTCATGCGCTTAATTTACTGTGGACAACAAACTGGGCGGTCAGCTTCAGGTCTTTCAGGTTTCCCCAAAGCTGTTTTCGTATCGACTGGGTGTTGCCACATGTTGCGTCTCAGCTCAGCCAGGAGGGGACAGTCTAACAGGATATGCTCCTGTGTCTGTTCTGGCACTGACAGAGAGCTGTTTGACTTATTCCTAGTCTATATAAGCCTTACACAGGATGATCTCAGCGGCAGTGCAAAACTCCGTAGCACCGGCTAGTGTCCCCGATATAATTTAAATGGTGAAAATATTTTGTTGAAATTTTATTTTAAAATAATTTATTTCGAATTTACTATATATTTTCAAGCGCCCCTCCCAATCTCCGAGCGATTAGAAAGTAAATATAGAGGGAGGGATCTGACTGAACCTAAGTGGTTTTGGCATCGAAGGAAGTGCGAAGGGTTAGGGAGGGAGGGGGTGATAAACTGCTGTTCAGTCATTGTACAGTGTACAAGTAGACAGTAAGAAGACCCAAAAAACAAAAACAACCACCAAGCAACGGGCAAATTACCAGATTCTATATAACAAATCTGATTACCTGAAATAATTGAAACTTGGACCGATCTGCGATGGTCAGCTGATATGATCACGTGACGCTCTCTTTAGATGACCTCTTACACCCCAGGGTAGAAGTGAGACAACATTACTGAAGGAAATCCCATGCAAGATCACGGGTTTAAACTCTGTTATATATACGCATGCCTTTGCAAGTTTTGTCAGAACAAATAAGCGGGGTTTGATTATATTTTTGGAATTAGATGACTAATTGAGACTCGTTTACGTGCTTGGAATATGATGAAAAACTATGCCTCGTCATTGTCTTGGACTGTAGAGCTCATATAGTCAGGTGTGGAGTGACTGTGCATCTGCATCTAACAGGTCACACTCGTAGATTCGCATGTATTTCACAGCATCCAACACGGATATAGTCACACATTCCATTTCTTTTTGTCACACAAGTTGTCTATATATGTCCGTCTGCCTATATCTCTCCTTTTTCTTTTCTTTTTCCGATCCAGAAGCACTTTATCTTTCAGCTCTTCGGCTCGGTGCCATGGACATCGTAACCCTTCGGTTCGGTGCCACGAACAACGTAAATCTGGAGAACCTGTGGCTTTTCTGCCAGTCCGCGGAATTGAACCCGCACTCACAGAAGACTTGTCACTCGTCGTCCAACGCGCTACGAACACGCTGGGCAGGCGGGCACCCATACCTCTCAATAGCATGTGTTTCGTGTAGACGTTAGGTTATCCGCCTTACCTTCTAAAGGTACTCGGTTCAATCCCTAGTGGAGACATCGGGATTTTTTTTTCCAGCGATCCTTGATCTCAGAGTAGGTGAGATCGAGTTCCTAATCCTATCGGAGAGGGACAAAATGTAGGCTCCGTTTTCAGATTGAAGACGTAAAATAAACATTGACATCTCAAAATCGAGTAGAGCAGTTTGGAAAACGCTGCCCGGCAAAGTTCATTAGAAATATTTAATAATAAAATTTCTGATTAAAAAAACTACAAACTATCTTTTAAATTACACCGGCGACCATCGCCGGTGCTGCGGAGATCGTGCACTGTCGCTGAGATCTTCCTGTATAAGAAAGAGATCGAAGCACACATGGTTGCTCACCGAAATGCAATGATGATTGTCTTATTAATCAATTTATCAATCTCTCACTATCATTGGTTTCTCTTTATGTATCGGTCTCTTTATCGTTTTCTATGTTTCAATGTCGTTCAGAAAGCAATGACAAACTATTGAACGTATAAGTGATGTCTAGGAAATCAACGCCTTGTTTTACTGTGGTTGATGGTTACGTCCTATAAAGGATATGCCACCATTTTCTGTGTATTTGTATCTTTGGTTTCCTTTCAACAAATGTGTCGGTCTGTCAATCACCCTCCTCTCTGTCCACTTCTCTCTCTCTCTCCCGTGTTCAATCAATCAAGTGCCAAGCTTGTTAGCGTAGGCTGTCTCTCCACTACTCTCTTTGGCGCAGTTAATCAGTTCAGACGTCGATCTTTTGTCGAACCACGATTTCAGACCATCCAAAATTTTCTGGATCTGTTTTCTACGATCTCTCCTTCCCTGCATTTTACTAGTAGTCAGCAAATGTTCCAAACATGCACTTCGTATCGTATGATATGCTCGAAGTATTAGCCGTAGTCAGCAAATGTAGAAAGCAGGCATGCTTGCTGGCTCTGCCACCATATCAGTGAGAAAGCAGACATGCTTGCTGGCTCTGACATCATATCAGTGAGAAAGCAGACATGCTTGCTGGCTCTGACATCATATCAGTGAGAAAGCAGACATGCTTGCTGGCTCTACCATCATATCAGTGAGAAAGCAGACATGCTTGCTGGCTCTGCCATCATATCAGTGAGAAAGCAGACATGCTTGCTGGCTCTGCCACCATATCAGTGAGAAAGCAGACATGCTTGCTGTCTGTGCGATCATATCAGTGAGACAGCCAATTGATAGAGCTAACAGAGTTTCGCCTCAAAGAAGATTTAACAAATTTAAACCAATACACGTCCACTGCTAGAATGCAAGAGTTTGGATTGAAGATTTGATTAGTCTGCTAGAATGCAAGAGTTTGGATTGATGATTAGATTAGCCTGCTAGAATGCAAGAGTTTGGATTGAAGATTATATTAGCCTGAAAAGAACAGCACACCGGGTCTATGAGTAGACTCAGTGCCGGCTCGTCATTAAGGGCCAGTGGGACCGGGCTCCAGCAAAAATAAGGTGTAACGTGTATTTATTATTTTAGACATTAAAATATATCCTAACCGAAACCATGATTTTTCCGAAAATTTCTTTCTGACCCCACCAATAAAAATGATCACGAGCCGCCACTGAGTAGACTCATCAATCAATATAGAAGTGCTACTGTTAGTCACTGGACGCTGTTGGAGATATTGTGAATGAGATCGGGGGACAAATATGGACATGTCCGGAGTGCAATGAAGATATTTCAAACTGAAATCTCCATTCTCAAACTGAAACCTCCATTCTCAAACTGCTTGAGGTTGCCTCGTTAGCCACACTGGCCTCTCTTATTATTCTTCTCTCTTCTTGCCCTCCTCCCCAAGCTGAACGTGCCGAAATAGAGCACTCACATCGTTGACGTATTTCGTTATTAGTACATAGTTTTTACTTCTTCCCCAATTAAACAAACTCCTAGAAACCCGGTGTGCAAATCCTGTCAGTGCGTGCATGTATTCCGTGACTGAGCTTTCACTTAATTCGTCGTTACACACGACCTGCTTACAGATTCGCCTGAGTCATTCATCATATATTATTCCTCTCTCTTCCGTTCGTTACTTCGTTTTTCTTTCTATCTTATCCAGGTTTGTTTACCGGATAATGTATACATCATATTTATGTGATATGTGCAAGTCGTGGACACTGGAATGAGTGTGAGAATTTGGAGTTAAGTTACACGTGGACAGGCACACCAGACTGTAGAGTACATACTTCAAGACTGCCCCACTATAATATACTGAAACAAACTCACTGGCCTAATGAAACAACACTCGACAGAAAACTACAGAAAATTACACGGACCTCCGTGTGAGCTACAAAAGACTGACGTTTATACAAGAGACAATATTGAATATATAGACAGTATTTCAAGCAAATGAAAGCAAGGAAGGATACAAGAGACAACATTGAATATATAGACAATATTTCAAGCAAATGAAAGCAAGGAAGGATACAAGAGATAACATTGAATATATAGACAATATTTCAAGTGAACGAAAGAAAGGAAGGATACAAGAGACAACATTGAATATATAGACAATATTTCAAGCGAACGAAAGGAAGGAAGGATACAAGAGACAACATTGAATATATAGACAATATTTCAAGCAAATGAAAGCAAGGAAGGATACAAAAGACAACATTGAATATATAGACAATATTTCAAGCAAATGAAAGCAAGGAAGGATACAAGAGATAACATTGAATATATAGACAATATTTCAAGTGAACGAAAGAAAGGAAGGATACAAGAAACAACATTGAATATATAGACAATATTTCAAGTGAACGAAATTAAGGATACAAGAAACAACATTGAATATATAGACAATATTTCAAGTGAACGAAAGAAAGGAAGGATACAAGAGGCAACATTGAATATATAGACAATATTTCAAGCGAACGAAAGAAAGGAAGGATACAAGAGACAACATTGAATATATAGACAATATTTCAAGTGAACGAAAGAAAGGAAGGATACAAGAGACAACATTGAATATATAGACAATATTTCAAGCGAACGAAAGGAAGGAAGGAGTTAAGTTTGGACATGCCAGACAGTGTCGTCTTCATGGTAGAGAGAGAAGATATAGTAATCAACTTCTCATGGGTACGGTGAGCATTAGAAGTTAAATTTGGACATGTCAGACAGTGTCGTCTTCGTCGTAGAGAGAGAGAGAGAGAGAGAGAGAGAGAGAGAGAGAGAGAGAGAGAAGTTCTCCTAATCAACTTCTCATGGGTACTGCGAGCAAGTGGACTTTTGAATGACTGCTGCAGCGGAGGACAGCACACATGGGAGTGCACAATGTACCATTATGTGAAATATGTGGGCGTCTGTATCTTAAGCGATAGAGAACTCAATCACAACCCAAGTGCGCCTGGTTCAAACTCCGAGGCGGATAATTTTGAAGCAAATTTGTTCGGCTTTGATTTTTACGAACAGTAAAAATATACCTCACCGTTCAGAAAGCAGTGGCAAACTACTGAACGTATAAGTGGTGCCAAGAAAATAAATCAACGACTCGTTTACTGTGGTTGGTGGCTAAGTCATGTAAAGGATATGCCACGATTTTCATTCATTATGTTTCATGACTTAATAGTAATCCCATTTAAACGAAGTTGACATGAAAAGACTTGGAAGACTTTCTCATAATACCCTTGCTTTCCCAGCTTATATACATATCTCCCTAGGCTCTGTGGGTAGACACAGTAATGGAGGGAGTTTAGACTGGGAAAATCCCACATTGAAAACGTTCTTTCATACACTACTTCCTAAAAGTAAAAAGTAGCAGGATTGAAAAAGAAACTGTGTACTCACGCCACGCCAGTGCAGATGCGTGCACGTCTGCGTGCGTCATGCGCTTGAATTGGCATGCAAGAAAGATAAGCCGTGTAAACATTGTGTGGATTGTAGGGGAGGTAGATCGGAGAGCGTGTGCAAGAAACATGTCCCTTGGTGATATTTCTTTGTGCCTTTGCTCTTACAAGAATGTTTTTAAAGTGCATGCATACATCATTCTTCTGTCTGTATCATCAGCAATCACTTCTTTTTCTTCTCCTCCACCATTTACTTCTTTATAGAAGTGTTGGGGGCCTTAGTGATCTTGTGTGTGCTTGGTTTGAGGCACTTTGTAAGCTGATATTGATGTTCATAAGGCTGTTCTTGATGCCGTCGCTCCATCTTTTGTGTGGTCTTCCTCTTGCTTTGTACTCATTATACTTTTTCTGTGTGGCTCTCTGTGGTAGGCGATACCAGGGCATTCTTGTCATGTGTCCAAACCATTTAATATGTTGTTCTTTTATGAATTGCATAACTGGTTTCACATCCATTCTTCTTCTGATTTCTTCATTTCTAATTTTATCTCTTATTGTCACACCTGCAGCTCTTCTAAGACATGTCATCCCTGTCGTTATGATTTTCCGCTCATTAGCTGCTGTTATTGTCCATGTTTGACACTGGTAACATAGTGTTGGCCAGACTTATTGTCACACCTGCAGCTCTTCTAAGACACCTCATCTATGTCGTTATGATTTCCCGCTCATTAGCTGCTGTTGTTGTCCATGTTTGACACTGGTAACATAGTGTTGGCCAGACTTATTGTCACACCTGCAACTCTTCTAAGACATGTCATCCCTGTCGTTATGATTTCCCGCTCATTAGCTGCTGTTATTGTCCATGTTTGACACTGGTAACATAGTGTTGGCCAGACTTATTGTCACACCTGCAGCTCTTCTAAGACACCTCATCTATGTCGTTATGATTTCCCGCTCATTAGCTGCTGTTGTTGTCCATGTTTGACACTGGTAACATAGTGTTGGCCAGACTTATTGTCACACCTGCAACTCTTCTGCTTTAGTTATCACTGTATTGTTTATGTTATAGGTTCCCAAACGTTTTCTATATTTGTTGCATGTTTCTCTGTTGCAGGTAAATCAGACATGCAACAGAAACTGGACAGTGCAATGTTAGATGTGAACTCCAAGTATCATCAACTTGAGGAAACGGAGAAGAACTCTGTACGGTCAGCCTTGATTGAGGAAAGATCTCGTTTTTGTTTGTTCATCACCTGCTTGAAGCCGTTTGTGGTGAGTTGTTGGTTTTTTGTGAAGGGAGTTGTTGGATAATGTGCGGGGAGTGAGGTGTTGTTGGAAGGGGAGCCTTTGGTTAATTAGAGGGAACGAGGAGTTATTGGGGGCTTTGGTTAATGAGAGGAACGAGGGGTTATTAGGGGGCCTTTGGTTAATGAGAGGGAATGAGGGGTCATTAGGGGGAGTCTTTGGTTAATTAAACGGAGCGAGGGGTTATTAGGTGGGACTTGTTGGTTAAAAAAAAGTTAATTGCATATCCTTTACAGGACTTTGCGAATCAACCCCAGCTTTTAACGATGTTTGTGATTTTTCTAGCATTATTACGTTCAGTAGTTTGCCATTGCTTTCTGAACGGTGGTGCCATTGTCCTTTGTAAAATCCATGAGAAACAATTTGCAGCCAAATTGTCCACAGCATGATTCAAACTCAGAACGTCAGGGTTAATAGACCGAGTCACTAACCCCTAAGCCACAGACACCACCACCTGTTGGTTAATGAGGGGAGGCAAGGGGTTATTGGAGGGGGCCTTTGCTATTAGAAGGGGTCCAGTGGATATTGGGAGGGGCCCTTTGGTTAATGAGGAGAGCTAATGGTAACTTGGATAGGACATTTGATTATTGGGAGGGAGCTGTTAGTTTTTGGGAGCAACCGTCTTAAGTCTATTACTGCTGAGTATTCCTATGATGGATGGTAGGTTGGCACATTGCAGTACTTCAGAGTTGGTCATTTTATCATACCACCTGATGTTCATCATTTTGTGGAGACAATACAAGTAAAATATGTTAAGTCTTCTCTCATGTCTTGAGTAAGCTGTCCATAATTCTGAACCATATAGTTAGTTAGTCTTTCCTCTTGGGCCTGTGGCGGCGCATAGGGCAGAGGTCATAGCTCTCCATGTCTCGCGGTTCGTTGCTATTTGTTTTAAGTCTTTAATGTTTACTAGGCCCATCGTTGAGCCATATAGTGAAGAGCTAATTACACTAGGCCCAATAGATCTGCCTGCTGTACAGGATGAGTTAATCATATGTTTGTAACTCTAGAACCAGGAACTGAAACTACTTCTTCAAACGCTCCATATCGACCACTTGTTAAAACACTCTTTGCGATTTGTATGTGATCTGAGTCTATGAGCGATTGTACATTGTGCCAGTTATGTGCCTACATGTAGACCTGCATATCCGATTTCTACAACGCTTTTTTTTTTTCTAAGATAAGCTCTCCTACTAATGCTGATGCTACAAATAAGAAAGAGAAAATTGAGATATTTTGAACATACATGGAGACACGAAGGGCTGGAGAAGACCATCATGGAAGGAGGCATACCGGCAAAGAGAAGAAGACCACGGAGAAGATGGATTCAGGATGCAACTGATGGTTCTAAAATTATGGCTGCAGAGGTGGGACATCAGACTTATGAGAGAGAGAAATTCCAGAGGACTGTTGGGGTGGCAAAGTTCTGCTCATTACAAGCTATTTGATGACAAGCTTCCCTAGGCCCCTATATAAGTCGCCTCTTACGCCATGCTTTGTAGGTTGCATTGTTACTATTTTTGTCCCCCTTGGGGGCCCCAACAACATATGCAACACTTTCTGTCTGTCTGTCTGCCTGCCTGCAAATCTGCCTGCTGTACATGATGAGTTAATCAAATGTTTGTAACTCTAGGACCAGGAACTGAAACTACTGACCGAAATGACACATATCAACGAAATCATGGAAAATTTGTGCATGCAAGCCAGTGATCCAGCAATCCTCCCTGCCTCCAGTGAGCAGGTCATTATGGATCTCAAGGGAGTGGACACTACAAGTTTCAGCTTCACACAGGTAAGTCTGTCTGCTTCCAGAGAAGTAGCTTCATAAACTCTACAGAGTTTTTAATCTAATGTTTACATTTGATGAAATAATTTGACTTCTAAAGCTTCTCGATAATAGGGAAAACTACAATTTAGTCGTTAGATCATCATCACTGCACATCGAACCCACTAGTCCATAAGTGTTCCGGTCTTCTCCTCTGTATGTCTCTTAGCTTGTGGTGACTAGGGGCACCAGTTCTAGTTTAGTTTAGGTTAGTCGTCAGATCATCATCACTGCACATTGAACCAATTAGTTGATAAGTGCTTCAATCTCCTCCTCAGTATGCCTCTCAGTTTAGTTTTGTCTTTGGATCATCGTCACTGCACATCGAACCAATTAGTCCATAAGTGCTCCTATCTCCTCTTCAGTATGTCTCTCAGCGTGTGGTGACTAACGACACCGGTTCTTTGTTGGTTTACTATTCTTCTGTGTCTACCAGTATATTGTTCTTGTCTAGCTACACTACACTTGACCTGAAGTTCTTGCAGTCTAGTTAGTGTTGTAGATTCACCACTATTACTTGAATATTTTACACATCCTCTTTCTCTTAGGGAATTTATAATATTCTCTCATGTTATACTTTACATAGGGCCTGCAAGTAATTTCTCCATACTGCTCTATCCTGGGCAACTTGCTCAATCTCTTCCATGGAAATGAGTGATATTTACTGCCTCTCTCAGCCAAAGTTCAGGGTTTCACTAGATTGTCATTACTTTCTTGAATCCCTTTGCCACTCACTTCAATAACTACTTTGGTATTCTTTGACTATTTCTTCTCACAGTATACCCAACATATCTCCATCTTCATTTAGAACTAGGACAAGTTTATCTCAAAATGTAAATTAATAAATGAGGAAGATAACGGCAGGTAAAACCTGGTAAACTGCTGCAACAGGTAAGGTAAGAAAATAACATAAAAAAATTATTATTTTAAAAGTTCTGCTTCTAAATTTTGTGTTGTGAGGTACCTGACTTGTAATTTCTGTAGTTTGTGTCAGAAATTCTTAGTTGAACTGTTAGGCTTGATAATGTCGATAATATTTGTAAATATTTGTCACAAGAGTTATTTTTTTATATTTTTGTTGATGTTGTTATGTTGTTTGTGTCATTTGTGACAATGTTTGAAGTTTGAGATATGATGGCATCTAGTTAGCCATAACTCTTTATTGTATAAATATCTTTATGGTCTTCATGACGGCCCAGTGTGTTCGTAGCGCATTGGACAATTGGTGACAAGCTGCCTATGAGTGCAGTTTAATTCCGCAGGCTGGCAGAAAAGCCACAGGTTCTCCAAATTTATGGTGTTCGGGGCACCGAACGGAAGGGTTATGATAAATTATGACATTATTTTATTTGGTTGCAAAAAAGCGGGGTCTAAAGATGAAAGATTGTGACTTCATTGCACAGTGGTTTCCGCCACATGGCAAGTCACCTTCTACAGAATAAAACATGACCTTTAGTGTGGTACCTGGTAAAAAAGGCATCCAACCAATAGCCACATAGTTTGGCATTTGGTCCACGATGAGTTAACCACTTTACCCGTAGAGACCCCTAACTAAAGGGATGCTACCACCGATAATAGTTTTAGTATTAAATAGTCTCCCATGTGTTGGTATTATGTTGTTTGAAACATATTTATTTTGTCCCATGTACATGCCATATAAAACTAGCTTGTTTTGAATATAGTGTTATAGTGTTAAGTTGCAACTAGAGAATTGTATTATGTATAATTGTAGCAATATCCGATGTCATCTGTTGTCATATCCCTCGATTCTCTCTAGAAATATTTATATTTTAATAATGCATGTGAAATTTTTGTGGGAACTTCTTATAATTACTACATCATTTTACACTTTAAAAATATTTTGTGGGAACAATTTATTCAATTTATTTTTCTTCCTAGTTCCCGCTTCACATAAAATTTCATTTCTGCTTCATTTTATTTTTTTGGAATTATTTTTCATTTTATTTTTTGGCAATTATTTTTTACATTTTGTTTTCTTTTTATTACTGCTTCAAATAAAATAAAATAGGGACATTATATAATGGACATTTTCATGAGTAAGAATGTCAAGAATTTCTTCGTTAGAATTTCTTCGTTAGAATTTTCAGTTTCTGAATTTGATTGCTAGAATTTCAAGTTATTGAATTTCAATGTCAGTATTTCAAGGTATTGAATTTCTAGATTATAATAATATAAAAAATTATCTTGGATTATTCGAAAGGAGTTAATTCTTATATTTTCATGTTTGTTGGCTTACACTGTCTGATATAACCAATAAAATACTTGGCCTAAGGTTGAAAGAAGCGTGCCTCAGCTTAAAAGAAGCGTGCCTCAGCTTAAAGATGCTTTAATCTCCTACATCCTTATCATCATCAAGTAGCTTGTCCCTTTTGGAACTTGGCTTCCACATGACAGCAGTCCTGAAAAACTCTCTGTTCTGTGCAAGTTGACCGGCGTCAGCAGCAGTCATTCCCAGATTGTCAATGACATCTTGCACCCATCGTCTTCTAGGTCTTCCTCTCGTTCTTCTTCTAGGCACGATACCCTCCAAAATTATCTTCTCCAAGGCACTCTTGTCGTTTGATGTCCTAAATAGCAAAAAAAAAAATTCTAATATTATTAGCAACTGAATTTGAATGGAAATATTTTAAAGTATTGAATTTCTTGGTCGTAATATTATTAACAAAAATTTGCCTCTATGGTGTCTGGGCCCGCAAGGGAGCAAAGAATAGTACCACTGTGACCTACAAGGCATGTAATAAGAGGTGATTGATGTAGAAACTAGGGAAGCCACCTTAGTAAATAAAAAGCATCGCAGCAATCGGATGTGTTAGCCTACTTGTAGGCGCATAATTGGCACAACGTACAATCGCTTTTAGGTTCAGATCACATACAAATCACACAGAGTGGTTAACAAGTGGTTGATATGGTGCGTTTGAAGAAGAAGATTAACAAAAGTGAAATTGTTTTGGTTGAATCGACGCTAAGATCAAAGTGTAAAAAAAAGTAAAAGGAACCCTTTCATACCTCGTGGTATATAGGTCAATACAGTGTTAGGCCTGTATTTTTCATTGACTGTCGGCACACGATGGGTGATGTGGTCAGCATCACGCCGGCCGTAGTCAGCATCACGCCGGCTGAAGATGAAAGTGCAGTGCTCACTTTATCGCGATCAAATGGTGGGAACCTCCAAAACAAAAGCAACCAAATTGCACTTGAACAAAATCCGAGCAGCTCTAATTCGAAAGAATGACAACTCTTGTAGTCAACACGTTCTATCGTACTGGTCAACACATGACATGTCCGAGTAGAGCCAAATAATGATTACACATATAAAAATAGTAAAACGTATAATAAAATATAAAAATGTCTGTCGCTGATACTAGATCTTCTTCTTCTTTGCGTTCGTTCTTTACGACCAATTTTAATCACTTTTTGTGATATGTTTGATCTTTGCCAAGAACGTGTATACGTTGCACATTGGTTTGGTAGGCCCTAAACGCATAGACTTCTACCGTTTAGGACACATGCATCCGATTTCAGCCAATGATACTAGATAACCCAATGTAAGATGTTATACCACAATGCTTCCAGTTATATTTGTTCCGGTCATAGCCAACCTTGTCTTGTGTATGTATGTATGTATGTATGTAGTAACTTATACAGTACTTATAACAGATATATATATATATATATGTAATAGTATATTTATCCTCATGTTCAGACCAGCTGGTATCACTAGTAGCATGAGTTTAGTATTACTGTCCTATATTTATATATAAATATATATATATTGACGTTTACAAATATGTACCTTGTGTAAAGCTCTTCCTATAACTTCGTTCGCACAATTTTTTTCTAAAAGCAGCGGATCGAAAAATAAATTAAAATTCCTGTATCAAAACAATCAGTACTAAAATTTTTTTGTTAAAACACAAAAGAAATTAATATTTATTGAACAAAATTGTTAGTTACCATTTTAAGGAATTTCATTGTTGTTTTAACTCTTTCCATACACAGTTATTTTCTCAGTTGTACATGGTTAATTCAAAGGAGGCAAAAAAAAAAGCATTTAACAAAATCATAACTATTCGTTAACTCTTTCCACGCGGAGTTATTTCCTCGATTTTTAAACAGTTAATTCAAGGGAGGTTTTAAAAAAAAAAAAAAATCTTAACTACTCGTCAATAAATAAACATATATATATATATTATTATATACTAAATTGAAGAAAACTGGACAACCTAATAGAATAACAAGGTTAAAAAGTAGTAGAAGTAAAACAGTAGAAGTAAAACTAGAAAGACTTCTTATAAGGGAAGTAACTCTAATGCACAGTGTGCGGCTAATAGCGCGCAACGGACTTCCGCGTGGCGCAGTGTGCGGCTAAAAGCGCGGAAAGAGTTAATAAATAAATAAATATATATATTTTATATATAAATATATTATTATATACTAAATTGAAGAAAACTGGACAACCTAATAGAATAACAAGGTTAAAAAGTAGTAGAAGTAAAACTAGAAAGACTTCTTATAAGGAAACAACTAGAATGCGTAGTTTACAACAAATGACGTTCAATGGAATCCACTGTGGCGCAATGTACAGCGATTGGTATGGAAAGAGTTGAACAAATAAATTTTCATTGCACAATTGCTTTATTACTTATGTTCCCTGTTTTAGTGCGGACAAATTAACTAATTTATTAATATGCATTTGTAATCTTCGGGTTATGTTATATGTCAAATTGAAACGTTATACTTTGTGTCCTCTCCACCACCAATGATTGACAGGCTTATCAGCAGTCCTCCCCTCCAAGCTCCCCATCCTCTCTGGGCTCCCGCAAGTCCAGTATGTGCAGCATCAATAGCGTCAACAGCAGCTCAAGCAGTTCATCACACTCTCCCAGCCACACCATCCACAAGCACCACCACCACGTCTATGCACAGGTAGCCAACAAGATGCCAGCACTCATTGATTGTTTGCTTGTGTGTTTCATTGTTCCTGCTGTTGACTTTTCTGTGTGTCTACTACCTTTGTTGTTGAAATGTTCATCTTTTTAACAGTTTGTCAAATAAAATAGTGAGCATCTGTAGCTTAAGCGGTAGAGTGCTCCCTTGCGATCACAAGCGTACCTGGTTCAAACTCTGCGGCGGGCAAGTTTGTAAGCAAATTAGTTCCTTTGGATTGTTATGAACGATAAAAATGGACCTAACCATTCAGAAAGCAATGGCAAACTCCTGAATGTATAAGTGGTGCCTAGAAAATGATGACTAGTTTACTGTGGTTGTTGGCGTTGTTCTTTAAAGGATATGCCACATTTTCAATTTCAAAGTAAAATTTAAAAAAATACATTTATGATATGGTATATTTTTCCTATAAAGGATAGATACACACCTTGATGATGAGCACAGTTTCATAAGAATAGTTACGAGTTAATCAAACGGACCAAAGATGAAGGATTGACTTCAGTGCACCGGATTTCCCCATTTGGCTCTGCCTCTGTCGGCAGAGATGGCATGCAGAGAAAGCACAAACTCCATAACTCCAGCAACAATCCTAAGCATCTCATGACAAAATTGTGCAAGTGTCACTGTCTGGATTCAAACTCACAACCTTCAGTACAGCTGACAAATGACTTAACCACTTCAACATTGAGACCCTCAAATCAATCAATCAATCACAAATAACAGAATTGTGACCAGATCTGCATGGTTTTACCATTGTCTTCTATAAAGTTTCCTGGAAAAAAACAACGGAAAGGTGACCAGGGAACCAAAGTGTCCAACATGTCACTGAATGTGGTGTAAATCCATTCTGTACCCATCCCCGTAACACATATATATATATATATATATATATTGCAGACGAAGATTCAAATATATCGAGCCTGTGTAATTAGTTCTTTACTATATGGCTCAGAAACATGGACAGCCTACTCAAGACACAAGAGGAGACTTAACATCTTTCACCTTCGATGTCTCCGCAAGATTATGAACATCAGGTGGTACGACAAGATAACCAACTCTGAAGTACTGCAATGTGCAAACCTGCCTTCCATCATGGGCATGCTCGGCAGTAGACGACTAAGATGGTTGGGGCATGTGAGAAGAATGGAAACTTATCGCATACCAAAACAAATATTGTTCTGTGAACTTTCGGAGGGGAAGAGGCACCAGAGGAATTTTTAATCTTTTCTAATGAGTTTATAGAATCCAGAGGAGTGAAAGCATGACGTCTGGTATCAGTTTGGTTGCATTAGCATGATGCCTTTCCACCTTAGGGGCTCCACTCCATTTTTCTGTTTGGGTATAGTCCCTTAACCTTTTCCTCTCCGAGGCTCCCACAAGACAGTGGGGCTGTATTCCCATAGCTGGTTCTAGGATATCAGGATAAATCAGGGAACTTATAATTTAAAAAAAAAACTGTCGTTACGGTATGTAGCACAGTTTTTAGGCAGTGTAGGAATTTAATGGCCGCATGTCTAGTGCAGTTGCTGCAAAGCTGTTCAGGTTAGAATTTTTTATTTATGATATCAACAGAAATAATCCTGGACCGCACCGTGAATTGAACACGCATCTCCCGCGTGGGTGACGCACTCTAATCCATTCAGTCAGACGCTCCTCCTTATAATGAATATCGTGACACATCCTTTACAGGACGTAGCCATCAACCCCAGTAAACAAATCGTTGATTTAGATGGGATTTTCCCAGTCTAAACTCCCTCCATTTCTGTGTCTACCCACAGAGCCTAGGGAGATATGTATATAAGCTGGGAAACCAAGAGAGCCGCTGTAGCGTAGTTGTTAGTGAACTCGCTCGGAAAGCCTGGTGGTCTGGGTTCAGCTCCGCAATGCGCGTGGAATTTTTCCCGACGCGCCGGCTCCAGGTCGACCCAGCCTCAACTGGGTACCAGACATGCTCTGGGAAAGTAATGCGGCCGGCGTGATGCTGACCACATCACCCATCATGTGCCGACGTCAATGAAAATACAGGCCTAACACTGTATTGACCTATATACCACGAGGTATGAAAGGGTTCCTTTTACTTCAAGTCTTTTCATGTCAACTTCGATTAAATGGGATAACTATTAAGTCATGAAACATAATGAATGAAAATCGCGGCATATCCTTTACATGACTTAGCCATCAACCACAGTAAACGAGCCGTTGATTTATTTTCTAGGCACCACTTATACGTTCAGTAGTTTGTCATTATTTTCTGAACGACGATATTTTTACCTATTTTGTAAAAATCCCACGGAAACTAATTTGGTTCCAAACTTGCCTACCGTGGATTTTGAACCAGGTACGCTTGGGTTTGTGATCGAACTCACTATCGCATGAGCTACAGACGCTCACCTTCCTTATAACGGAGCACATAAAAACCTATATTGCCACCAGCTACATCATAGATGATGATATTTTTGTCTGATGTTTTAGTGACTTATTGATGTACTACATCACTAGAACACACACACACACACACACACACACACACACACTTGTTGTGTATTATGTCTGATTAATTTTGGTTATATTTGAGCTTGTTTTGTTTTCTTGTTGGCTGACTTGTCCGAGTGAAGATTTTCTTTTCTTGCTTTGAAGAGGTGTTTACGGGTTTTATTTTGGTTTTGTTTGTTTTTCTTTTCTGAATTGTATTTGTTTTTAAGCATGGGGGCTTATCCTGTGAATATTCATCATATCTCAATTCTCATCATTGCCATCATCATTATTGTAGTTAGCTATTTAGTATTAGTTACACTTATATACAATCAATCAATCAATCATTCATTCAATCAATTCATAAGAAATGCAGCTGGTGGGGTTCACTAATTAGAGTGTGGAGGTTGTCAAATGGTTAGTGCAGGACTGTGGTCGAATTGTTGGACACTGGTGTAATCAAATGTGGTGTAATCAAATGTGGTGTAATGGTGTAATCAAATGGTTATAGAGATGGTATAGGAAAGTAATAAAATGGTTCGCTGAGAAGTAGTTAGAATGTTGTTGTAGTCGAGGGGTCAGATGGCTATCAAAGTCAAGGGGTCAGATTGCTGTCATAGTCAAGGGGTCAGATGGCTGTCATAGTCAAGGGGTCAGATGGCTGTCACCGTCAAGGGGTCAGATGGCTGTTGTAGTCAAGCAGTAAGGTGGTTGCGGTAGTGATTATAACACATCACTGACCACTATATTTTATATTCATTAACATATTAGCCATATATGCGGCACATTACTTCCAGGATTTAACGATTATAATTTATATTACTCAAGAACTAATTATCATTGTAGAACAACAACTTGTATTTGTAAGCAACTAGTTCGTAACCTTTTTTTTATACCATATGGTATACAGGGTAATACAGTGTTAGGACTGTATTTGTCATTGACCGTTGGCACACTAGGGGTGATGTAGTCACAATCACGATGGCTGTCTTTACTTCCCAGTGTTTAAAAAAAACAACTGATACCCAGTTGAGGGTGGGTCGACCGGAGAGTTGTTATGGCCGGAAAAAATTCCATGATCACTGTGGCTGTCTCTGTCTCTCTCTCTCTCTCTCTCTCTCTCAATCACTGCTTAGACTGATGTACCAGATTTCCCCATACTTTCTCTTAGTCATGTGGTGGAAATCTTTATTCATGCATCCTTAGCATGGGTGTGTTCAACATATCTTTAGCGCCAGTTGAAGCTCTGGTGCTTATCCTTCGGCATTGTGTCCGGTTTTAGCCAGCGTCTACTGGGTTTGCTCTATGTCAGCCTTGTGCCTTAGACAACCTTCCCTCCCAGGTTGTTCAGTCATCTCCCAGGTTACTAGCCCTTTTTTGACTACTTGGTCTGCCTGCCACCCAGTTTTGTGTACGGTTTGCTCTGCTAGCCTTTGATTGTCCCACTGTGGAACTGAACCTGGACCACTAGTCTAAGAAGCGAGTTCACTAACAAATACCCCTCTGTAATCATCATTGTAGAGAAGAACTTATATTTGTAAACAAACTACTAGTACTGAAACAACATATACATATATATATCTACATTTAATGTTTGTATGTGTTCATTATTGTTTCACTACTACTATATATATATATTTCATCATAGTTATGACAAGTATTATTATTATTATTATTATTAGCTGCATATGAGCTATATGTTACTAATATAAAATGGTTGAGGATATGTTTAGTTATACGATGTTATTATTGGAGTATTTTATTTTCTATCTGGTCTCATGAGTCTTCTCTGTGTGTGCTATCTGTTGTGTCCTATCTATTGTGTCCTATTTGTTGTGTCCGTTTCTGTTTTTCCGTTCACTTGTTCTTTTGTGTCCTCTCTGTCTTTCCTTTCACTTGCCCCCTCTATGTTATTCCCTTAATTTGCCCCCTCTGTTATTCCATTCACTTGCCCCCTCTATGTTATTCCCTTAATTTGCCCCCTCTATGTTATTCCATTCACTTGCCCCTCCCCCTCCTCCCTCTGTCATTCCCTTCACTTGCTGCTACCCTCTCTGTCTTTTCCTTCACTTACCCCTCCTCCCACCTTCCCCAATCTGTCCCTTCACTTGCCCCACCCTCTGTCATTCCCTTTACTTGCACCACCCTCTGGCTTCCCCCTCACATTCTCTTTCCCCCATCCTGTCTTTCCTTTGACTTGTCCCTCTCTGTTCCACTATGCCTTTCCCGTGACTTGTCTCTCTATCTCTTTTTGTCCCACTCTGTCTTTCCCGTGACTTGTTCCTCTCTGTCTTTCCTTTCACTTGTCCCTCTTTGTGTCCACTCACAGTCTTTCCTGATGACTATTCTGTCCACATTTGACTTAAATTGTATGCACCATAACTGTACCTCACATTTCTTTTCCTTTCATTATGCTGCCCAGTTCTTACCTCTCTCTCTCTCTTTTTCTCTCTCTTTAATCTGCCCTGTCCACTGCACTCCTTATTACCATCAGCACTTCTTCACTCACTGCCCACCACATTTATCTCATTGCACATAATATCGCATTTCCTGTATACCCCTCACCACCACCACCACCACCACTGCTTGACCACCCCTCATCTACAACCTCATTGCTGCAACTCACAGCCTCCACCTAGCGCTGTCCGGCTGACAAGTGTAAGTTCTCAGGACTCTGGATTTACATCACAGGACACACTGTTCCTATGCCTCAGCACTCCCAAGTCTCTCAGTCTGTACCAGGTAGGATGGCACACTTAAAATTGCCTTTTAGATCAAGTCATTTGTCTAACTGGTTTAGATAGTTGATGAGCACACACTAACTTACTAAGGTGATGGCTGTGATACTACAGTTGAAGAGAACCAAGTTAGAGTTCTTGTACGAGACAATCAGCTCGATCATCTCCTTTGATGATTCAGCATAAAATAACCATTTGACTTGCTGTCTAATCCCACGTGGAAGTTCAAAGAAAACACACTGCATGAAAAGTTAGAACACACAACACCTGCATATTTAACATTGATATTACTGATGCTCAACATCTCTCTCTCTCTTATGTGACGCCCTGGTGCTTGGGGTAGCAAAAATGCTCGCCATTCTCTTTTTTTTGGCCCACACTCTGTATTATGTCCCAGATGTGGTTCTGTTTTTGTTCTACTGTTCTCCTCCAGGTCATTTTGGGCCTTCCAAATTTTGTTTACTCTCTAGTGTCCATCTCAGTGCAGTTTTTGTGATAGAGTCTCCATGCATATCACTGTCCAATCTATCTACATCATCTCTTTTTGGATGATGTTCATATTCTTTTGCTGACACTGTGTAAGCAGTTCTTGGTTAGAGATAGTATCTGACCAGAACACACGTAAGATCTTTCGTAGACAAGTTGTTTATATGGGAGATAATTTGGATATATCTTGTTCTGTCATTCTCCAACATTCTGATCCGTGTAGTAAACAGGGAAATATCCTGATGGAAACAGACAGAATACATTGTTTTTTCCTGATCCAGAAGCACTTGAGCTTTCAGCTCTTCGGCTTGGTGCTATGGACATCATAACCCTTCGGTTCGGTACCATAAACACTATAAATCTGGAGAACCTGTGGCTTTTCTGCCAGCCAGCGGAATTGCATTCGCACTCACAGGGAGCTTGTCACCCGTCGTCGAACGCGCTACGAACACGATGTGCAGGCGCTGTGCAGGCAGGCTGACCAAATACATTGATGACTTATACAGTGATAACAGACAAGAAATAAACATCAATTACAACAATGGACCACAAATACTCCCATCAGAAGTTATCAACACCATAAGACACACAAAAACAGCAAAACCCCATGTCTAGACAATATAACAGAAGAAATAGAAGCAACAGGCGAATTGGGTGTAGGCGTTTTAACACAATTATTTAATAACATTTACAACACCGGATATGTACTACCCAAAGATTTACTACAATCCATTTTTATAGCACTACCAAAGAGCTTCACTACCACTTGTGAAAGTTTAGTCCTTGCTATTCAGTCATCCTTTCTGCCAAATAATCAACTCGGTTCAGTCATAATTTTTGATTATCATCAACTCGGTCCAGTCATCATTTATGCCAAATCATGAACTCGGTCCAGTCATAATTTTTGCCAAATTACTAGGTCCAGTCATTCTTTCTGCCAGATTGTCTTTTCTTCCAGGTCATTCATTCTTATCAGTCATCATTTCTGCCAAATCATCAACTCGGTTCGTTCAACATTTCTGCCAAATCATCAACTCGGTTCGTTCAACATTTCTGCCAAATCATCAACTCGGTTCGTTCAACACTTCTGCCAATCATCAACTCGGTCCAGTCATAATTTCTGTTAAATCATCAACTCTGTTCATTCAACATTTCTGCCAAATCATCAACTCGGTTCGTTCAACACTTCTGCCAATCATCAACTCGGTTCAGTCATCTTTTCTGCTAAATCATCAACTCGGTTCGTTCAACATTTCTGCCAAATCATCAACTCCGTTCAGTCATCTTTTCTGCCAGGTTGTCCTTTCTTATCAGTCATTGTTTCTGCCAGATCATCAACTCGGTCCAGTCATCTTTTATATAATCCACTCTGTGCCATCATCGTTTTTGTCATATCATCTGTTATAACTGGTAGTTCATTCTAACAAGCCATCCCTTTAGTAGTCATTATTTGAGTACAGTCATCCTATCAGTACAGCCATAATTTGAGTACAGTCATCCCATCAGTACAGCCATAATTTGAGTACAGTCATCCCATCAGTACAGCCATAATTTGATTACAGCCATCCCTGCACACTGTTCACCTTTCTTTTATTATTAACCACACTGCATCTGTTTAATCTTTAATCAGCATGCTATCAAGCTGTTTCTGAACTAACAATGTAGTGTTCATCATTTCTTGTAGTTTATTCTTTCCTTTGGTGCAATCTCTCCTCTTGTTCATCATTTCCATGTTGTGTTAGTTGATTGACGTCACGGTACATTGGGCCCTATCCAGATTTACAGCCTGTCTTTTATCATCATCATCACCATCATCATCAAATAGCTTGTCCTGAGCAGAACTTTATCACCCTAACAATCCTGTACATTTTTTGGACTTACTTTTCTAACTTAGCTGAAGTTATTCCGGATTCTCCTCTTGCTCATCATTTCAATGTTGTGTTAGTTGGTCAACGTCATCGCATATTGGGAATTCCCATGCATGTTCCATCCTCCGCTGCAGTAGCCACTCTAAAGTTCATTTGCTCACCATACCCATGAGAAGTTGATTAGTATATCTTCTCTCTACCATGAAGACGACACTGATATGTCCAAACTTAACTTTCAATTCTCACACTCGTTCCGGTGTTTGAGACTAGCCCATATCATATAAATTAGAGCATACCATATTGATATCAGCTTTGTCCATTCTTCTGCCAACTTGAGTCGGGGAATTGTTTACAAGAAAGTCAGCATTTCCATGTCGATCATACCCTCTGCCAAGCGTGTTCGTAGCGCGTTGGACTACGGGTGACTATCCCTCTGTGTGTGCGGTTCAATTCCGCAGGATGGCAGAAAAGCCACAGATTCCCCAGATTTACGGTGTCCATGGCCCCGAGCCGAAGAGCTGAAAAGCTCAAATTCTTCTGGATTGGGGTAAAAAATCCAAAAAAATCATACCCTCTAGTTCCATCCTTTCCATTAGCACATCCATTTCAACATTTTCTTTAGTTGATCTTGCCCTGAAGTTTTATCCTTCCTGTTAGTTAACATTTTTCATAGTTCATCTCTGAGGGGCATCTGGCTGAGTGAATTAGAGTGTGGCTCCCATGCAGGGATAGACCCGTGTTCAATTCACAGTACGTCCAATGAATTTTTTCTGTTGTGGACATAAATGAAAAATCGTAACCTCCCTCTCTCTCACTCTATCATCACCCAGACCGATGTACCAGACCTCCCCATAAATTCTATTCATGTGATCTGATTCATGCAGCTTTAGCATTGGTATGTTTTATGTCACATCTTCAGCACCATTTGGAGATCTGGTGCTTATCCTTTGGCGATGTGTCCGGTTTCAGCCAGCTTTTACTCGGTTCGCTCTCCGTTCTGTAGCCATCTGGTGTTTTTTTACGGTGTGGGGTAGCTAGCCCCACCCAACCTCCTTATTCGCCTCTTACGACATGCGTTGCAGGTAATAGTGGTTCTATTCTTTACACCCCAATTTGGGCTCCGATAGCCACCCGGGTGAAATCGTAACCTGAACAGCTTCATGGCGACTGCACTATCCATACAGCCATTAAATTCTTCAGGCTCTCGTTCCCATTTGTCCTGCACCGCCCTGAAAAGCGCTACTATGGGCAGTAAACAGTTTTGTTTTAAATGATGATATCTTTGCTCACATTCACCTGTCACACTTTTATAATCCTTATTTGACATTAGCATGCATGAAAAGCTGGCTGACCACCCGCTATACAATGCTGCTTCTGCATAAGCATGTGTTTGACCATTAGAAACATTATGCCTAATTGTTCTCAAATCTTGCATTTCCAATTTGTTAAATGTAATTGCTTGTGAATTGTTCCATATATCTGGTCAGTTTGTCATTCCCGTGCATGTTTAAAACCATTGTGATTGGTTGTTATATAGTAACTATGTTCCCCATTGGTATTTCATCAGTCATGTGCCAGTTTGTCCGTTTGCAAGTCTAAACATAATTATTGAATGTTGTGACAGTTATATATGATTTGACTGATTGTTCTAGGCAGCAGCTGTAATAGTGTTGTATGCTGATTGAAGGATTGTTGAACAAGATTTTTGGATGTTAATTCAATATTTGAAATGAATTGCAGAATCCTGAATAGCTGTTTTTAAGATCATAATGCCCGTCTGCCCAGCGTGTCTGTAGCGCGCTGGACGACGGTGAAAAGCCCCTGTGAGTGCGGTTGAATTCCTCTGACTGGCAGAAAAGTCACAGGTTCTCCATATTTACGGTGTTCGCGGCACCGAACTGAAAGGTTGTGATGTCCATGGCACCGAGCCGAAGAGCTGAAAGCTCAAGTGCTTCTGAATCGGAAAAAACCCTCCAAAACAAATCATAATAATGTAGGTAGCTTAGAATTGAAAGTTGTAAAATGCTATCAGAAGTTGTATAATGCTGTCAGAAGTTGTAGAATGCTATCAGAAGTTGTAGAATGCTATCAGAAGTTGTAGAGTGCTATTAGAAGTTGTAGAGTGCTGCCAGAAGTTGTAGAAGGATATCAGAAGTTGTAGAATGCTATCAGAAGTTGTAGAGTGCTATTAGAAGTTGTAGAGTGCTGCCAGAAGTTGTAGAAGGATATCAGAAGTTGTAGAATGCTATCAGAAGTTGTAGAGTGCTGTTAGAAGTTGTAGAGTGCTGCCAGAAGTTGTAGAGTGCTGCCAGAAGTTGTAGAAGGATATCAGAAGGTGTTGAATGTTGTCAGATGTTGTAGAGTACGCAATTTCATTGTCCACTTTCGCAGCATTTGAATTGTGGACATGATGTCGTTTTTAATGTTAATTTTTGCTATTTTAGTATTCATTCTTGCATATCTAATATGTATTCCTTTATATCTAATATTAATTTTTGCATACCTAATGTGCATTTTTATGCTCCTAATTTACATTATTGCATATTTAATTTGCATTCTTGCATAATTAATTTCAATTCTTGCATCTTTAATTTGCATTATTATGTATTTAATTTGCATTCTTGAATATTTTATTTGCATCATTGCATAAATAATTTAGTTTTTGCAATTCTAATTTTAATTCTTACATATTTAATTTATGTTTTTGCATATCTCATTCTAGATCCATTCTAGGATGATAGTGTGTGTAGCTAGGATGATAGTGTGTGTAGCTAGGATGATAGTGTGTGTAGCTAGGATGATAGTGTGTACAGCTAGGATGATTGTGTATGTAGCTAGGATGATAGTGTGTGTAGCTAGGATGATTGTGTGTGTAGCTAGGATGATTGTGTGTGTAGCTAGGATGATTATGTGTGTAGCTAGGATGATTGTGTGTGTGTACAGCTAGGATGATAGTGTGTGTGTGTGTACAGCTAGGATGATAGTGTGTGTGTGTGTATGTGTGTGTGTACAGCTAGGATAATAGTGTGTTTGTGTGTGTGTAGGTGTGCAGCTAGGATCCATCAAGGAAGGTCAAGGAAGCCAGTGGTGCATTCAGTATGACAACAAGCAGCATGACAATGGAGGTACTGCGGTGACTAATGCACTACTCTGGCTAGAGTCACAAAACTACACTCATGCGTGCATTCTGAGTCACTCATTGAGTATGATCCGAAAGGTGGAGGCCGGTTCGGTGCGCAAGCAATGGACTGAATCACTGCAGGCGTCAACAATTTGTAGAATTACACTTGTCTTTGTTCTGGGGCACATGGGTGTCGTTGGCAATGAGAGAGCAGACAGACTGGCTGGCTCTGCCGCTATATCAGAGGGCCAGCCCATGGACAGAGCTGACATCATGAACACCCTCATAGAGCGTGGCCGCAGAGAAGAGTTTCATCTAAACCAATCCACGTCAACTACTAGATTGCGAGAACTGGGTTTGAAGATTGGTGAGGCAAGAAAAGAACGGTACAACAGGTATACGAGTCGGCTCATCAATCAAAATAGAACTGGTATGGTCAGTCGCTGGACGCTGTTGGAGATATTGCGAAGATCGGAGCACCTATGGACATGTCCGGAGTGCAGTGAAGATATTCCAAACTGAAACTGAAACAGCTAGGATGATAGTGTGTGTAGCTAGGATGATAGTGTGTGTAGCTAGGATGATAGTGTGTGTGTAGGTGTACAGCAAGGATGATGGTGTGTCTGTGTGTACAGCTAGGATGATAGTCTGTGTGTGTGTACAGCTAGGACGATAGTGTGTGTACAGCTAGGATGATAGTGTGTGTACAGCTAGGATGATAGTGTGTGTACAGCTAGGACGATAGTGTGTGTACAGCAAGGATGATGGTGTGTCTGTGTGTACAGCTAGGATGATAGTCTGTGTGTGTGTACAGCTAGGATGACAGTATGTGTGTGTGTACAGCTAGGATGACAGTGTGTGCGTGTGTGTGTACAGCTAGGACGATAGTGTGTGTGTGTGTACAGCTAGGATGATAGTGTGTGTGTGTGTGTGTACAGCTAGGATGATAGTGTGTGTGTGTGTGTGTACAGCTAGGACGATAGTGTGTGTGTATAGCTAGAATGACAGTATGTGTGTGTGTACAGCTAGGATGATAGTATGTGTGTACAGCTAGAATGACAGTATATGTATACACAGCTAGGACAATAGTGTGTATATAATTTGAATTACGTATATGTCTTATCCCATACAAATGTACGTACATGCATATTCCTGTATATAACAACACATTTACTTTGTTCTGAGCACTGTCAGGCTCTCTCATATTTTCATCCCAAATATCTTTACTGTATTTCAGGGCACAGATTCACAAGAACGTGATGAATGCGACTCCACACCAACCACACCTTCAGACAACACCCCCAGTGCTAGCTCTACCTGGAACAACTGGCCTAACATGCCTGGAAACCCTCGTCTAGATCAAAGCAGGCCACATACTATTAGCTCGGCGTATGAGAAAGGTCACACACGACCAGGTACGATAGAGGTGGTCAAGAGTTTCTCACTTTGCTATTTGTATGTCTTAATAAGATGGAAGGATGCATAACGGAAAAGAGAAGAAGAGGAAAACCACGGAGAAGATGGATTCAGGATGTAACTGATGCTTTTAACATGACGGCTGCAGAGGCAGGACATCTGGCTTATGAGCGAAATTCCGGAGGACTGTTGGGATGGCAGAGTTCTGCTCAGGACAAGCTATTTGATGATGATGAATAAAATACTTTGTGTTACCAGAACCAAACATGGACAATGAAAAAATAACCAGAGCCAAACATGGACAATGAAAAAATAACCAGATGTGTAATGCACTGTCTATGCAAAGTTACCAACACCAGAAAAGACAGAGTCACGAACTTCAGCATAAGAGAGAAAGTTGGCACAGAACCTTGCTTGAATTACATTGAGAAACAAAGTCACCAACATCAGCATAAGAAAGAAAGTTGGCACAGAACCTTGTTTGAATTACATTGAGAAACAAAGTCACCAACATCAGCATAAGAAAGAAAGTTGGCACAGAACCTTGTTTGAATTACATTGAGAAACAAAGTCACCAACATCAGCATAAGAAAGAAAGTTGGCACAGAACCTTGTTTGAATTACATTGAGAAACAAAGTCACCAACATCAGCATAAGAAAGAAAGTTGGCACAGAACCTTGCTTGAATTACATTGAGAAACAAAGTCACCAACATCAGCATAAGAAAGAAAGTTGGCACAGAACCTTGTTTGAATTACATTGAGAAACAAAGTCACCAACATCAGCATAAGAAAGAAAGTTGGCACAGAACCTTGCTTGAATTACATTGAGAAACAGAGTCACCAACACCAGCATAAGGAAGAAAGTTGGCACATAACCTTGCTTGAATTACATTGAGAAACAAAGTCACCAACATCAGCATAAGAAAGAAAGTTGGCACAGAACCTTGTTTGAATTACATTGAGAAACAAAGTCACCAACATCAGCATAAGAAAGAAAGTTGGCACAGAACCTTGCTTGAATTACATTGAGAAACAAAGTCACCAACATCAGCATAAGAAAGAAAGTTGGCACAGAACCTTGTTTGAATTACATTGAGAAACAAAGTCACCAACATCAGCATAAGAAAGAAAGTTGGCACAGAACCTTGCTTGAATTACATTGAGAAACAAAGTCACCAACATCAGCATAAGAAAGAAAGTTGGCACAGAACCTTGTTTGAATTACATTGAGAAACAAAGAATGAAGTGGTTTGGCCACTTAATAAGAATGCAACCAAACTCCACAGTATACATAGTCTTCTACAACAAAACATCAGGAAAGAAGGTGAGAGGAAGACCACGAAAAGATGGTTAGATGACGTAGCAGAATCCTGTCAAAGAGCAAAAATAACAATCCGAGTGATTATTGGGGCCCAGATTATGGTGTAAAGAATAGAACCACTGTTACCTGTCACGCATGTCGTAAGAGGTGACTAAGGAGGTAGGGCGTGCGGCTAGCTACCCTACCCTATAAAAAACACTAGATATCTACAGAAACCACAATCAGAAACATTCATAGCTGAATCCCGTAACAGAATCCTGTCAAAGAGAAAAATAACAATCACCAAGCCACCAGAAAATCACAAGACAAAACAGAAAACTACGACACTGGACAACAACTCGGTAGCAGTGTGACGACAAAAGAAGAAGAAGAAGATGAAGAAATAAGGATTTGATAAATGCTTAATTTTCTGTAATATTTCTCATGTTTATATGCAATCAAAAACAATTTTGTTTGAAATTAAGAATAAATTATGTAAAACTAAGCACGTTAAAACAGCTACCCCTTAAAAGTAGTTAATATATGACCACCAGAAACTTGATTATAAAACATGATTATATGACCACCAGAAACTTGATTATAAAACATGAATATATGACCACCAGAAACTTGATTATAAAACATGAATATATGACTACCAGAAACTTGATTATAAAACATGAATATATGGCTACCAGAAACTTGATTATAAAACATTAATATATGACTACCAGAAACTTGATTATAAAACGATAAACTTGATTTAGAGAAAGCCTTACCTCAATTTACTGTAATACTTCTGCTGTCCTCACTTGTAAAGCCCCAGTGTGGACATGATTTTGTTTCAATTATTACTAACACCGATCCAATCTGAAATGAAACACTAGATCGATCAGTGCCTCTTCGATTTTTGCCTAATCTCACCAACAGGAGTGTCTGTATTTCACAAATATTTAATAGTCCTGAAATCTGATGCGAAGTAACAACACTAGAAGTAAAATGTTAGTGGCGTTGGAAGAAGCTGGGAATCTGAAATGAAGGCTAACCTGTTGATGTGGCCACGCAAAGAATATATTAGAAATGTGCAAACTCGTTGCAGCAAGAATTCTCTTTTATTGTTTCTTTAATTTGAAGCCTATCCACAATGCAATGCGCATATTGGCAGGCATTTGATGGAATCAATCAATGGGACTTAAACGTGCAAGCGTTGCTGATTTTCTGAGCTAGATTTATCGTTCTTTGATACGTTGAGGTTTGCATAGCCGAAAAGTTATATGCATTACTTAAACGTGTACCACGATGCAGCTTAGAATAATGTTGTATGTCTTACAAACGGTCAAATATTACCAGAAGCAGGCGGAAATTGATGATGGTACATAGTCACTGAATACTCACACAAGGACCTTAATAAGATTGGGCGCGGAATATTCTTAAGATCTTAAGACAAGGAAATGGTAAAAACCAGGTCTGTCATTCAGCTACAGGGAAGCGCACAAAAGTTGTCCTTGTCTATCCGTGCCCTAGGAGTCAACCAAGAGGTGGACAACTAGACAGACGTTGAGCAGATTGTCAGAAAGTTGAAGATGGATAGAGGGGATGTTCTTCTGTCTCTTTGCGAATGCTTGTTGGATGCAGACACTAAACCTGCTGCCTTGTGGGTTTCGGTTGGGGACAGCAAAAGACTAACGGAGAGCGAACCCAGTAAACACTGGTTGAAACCGAACACACCACCGAAGGATAAGCACCAGATCTCCAAATGGTACTGAAGGTTGTGAACGTACACCCGTTCTTGTTGTTAGGCTGTTTATATATCACAATAGAATGATAAAAGCGGTCTTAGAAACGATCGAGAGAGATGCAGACACTAAAATAGATGTTGAATTGATCCAGCGATTTAAGCAATTTGGGGTTACCCGTTGTAGAGGTAGAACTGGATGCCTGAGGGAATTCACTATGCATATTCTTTGACATCTGTTGTGGGAGACTGAGCACTTAGGGGTCTACTCGGAATGCAGTGACGTCAGTACAGTAACCAATAATCACTTCGGTGAATAAACATGTGATTTTCGATCTCTTTTCTTACATATTAAGACCTCAGCAACTGTGCATAAAGGTGCACCTTTGAGGGTCACTGATGTTATTTTGATGTTGGTGAATATTTTTTGGTAGGAATTTTACTTTAATCTTTTAAATGAATTTTGTGGCAACATATGGGAGTGAAGCATGGACATTTAATAAAGCAGTGAAAAACATATATGTGCTTTTGAACTTAAGTGTTACAGAAGAGTCCTTCGTATATCTTGGACAGAGAAGAGAACAAATAGATCTATTCAGAAAGAACTCAAAATCAAAGAAAACAGGCTCATGCTACAAATAAGAATGAGAAAATTGAGATATTTTGGACATATAAAAAGACATGAAAGGCTGGAGAAGACCATCATGGAAGGAGGTATACCGACAGAGAAGAAGGGAAAGACCACGGAGAAGATGGATTCAGGGTGTAACTGATGGTTTGAACATGACGGCTGTAGAGGCAGGACATCTGGCCTATGAGAGAGCGAAATTCTGAAGGACTGTTGGGGTGGCAAAGTTCTGCTCAGGACAAGCTATTTGATGATGAAATTAATTTTGTTTTGACAGCGGCATTGCAACCTACACTTTTCAATTTCCAACTGCCAAGAGGTCTTTTAACTTTAACACGAGGTTACATTTTTTTGTCCGTCTTCAATAGGACTATGCACTTGATCTCACCTACATTGTTAAGCTCAGTTTAAAATATAATTTGTTATGCTAAATTGAAAATATAATTGTCTTATTTCTAGCACTGAAACCAGACATCTTTGAACCTCCCCAAGAGACGGTGGAGATGCGACCAAAAACACTTCGATCTCTAAGTCAGAGCAGCAACAGCAGCAGCAGGGAGAATCGCCCCTCTGCCACAATCAGCAAGCTACAACCAGTGCTGCCACCACACTGTCCTAAACCAAAGATCAAGGCTGTAGCACCGCCAATGTTGCCACCAGGTAAATACAACTGTGTACCGTGTTGTGTGCATGTTTTTTAATAGCGTGCACCTGCTCTTCATTGCACTGTATTTCCCCATATGGCTCTGTCCATGTCGGCAGAAATGACGCATACTCTACCTAGAGTGTTGCACAAACTCTGTAGCTTCTGCTTCAAACGCTCCAAATCAACCTCTTGTTAGCCACTCTGATCTGTATGTGATCTAAGCCTAAGAGCGGTTGTACGTTCCCTCAGTTATGCGCCTTCAAGTAGGCCAGCATATTCGTATTTCTGCAATGCTTTTTATTTACTAGGGTAGCTTCCTAGGCCCCTACCTCAGTCTCCTCTTACGACATGCCTTGTAGGTCGCAGTGTTACTATTCTTTCTTCCCTTGTGGGCCGTAGCACCACATGGGCGCGTAGCTCCAGAAACAATCCTAGGAATCTCAAAGCACAGGTGACAGCCCGGATTTGAACCAACAACCTTTTAAGAGAGAGGGAAAGAAAGTAAGAGATATCTAAATGAAGTTACCTTGACTTTTTTTAATTTTACCTGAGAATATGTAATCTACCTGACTGTTTTTCTTACCTGTACTATATCAATCTTATACTTATGAGGTCTATTTATAATCATTTACCTGTACTCTCTACAGGTGTACAACCAATTTATGCCAACATGTCAGATCTAGCCCAGAGAGGTTCACAGTCAAATCTTTTACCTGATGGTGGTGGTGAACCAACAATCCCAGCAAGTGCTGCTACCTCTATGGTAAGCGTTAAAAGTGTACAGAATGTGTTTTGTAGGGTTCGGGAATGTTTAGCTATGTTAATTATCCTGTTTCTGTATGGATTTCAAGGATTTCTCGATCCTTAATAAAAGAAAGTTGAACCTGAGTCATCATGACTGATGTACCGGTGTACTAATCACTCTGGGACATGCTCCTCTAACCGTCATAACTAAGCGCTTTCATTTAATTGAAATTTGAGGTAAAAGATGGAATAGGATTTTATGGTGCATTCATCATCAAATAGCTTGTCTTGAGCAGAACTTTGCCACCCCAACAGTCCACCGGAATTTCTCTATCTCTCTCATAGGCCTTATGTTTCTGCCTTTGCAGCCGTCATGTTCAAACCATCAGTCACTTCCTGAATCCATCCTCTCCGCGGCCTTGCTCTTCTCATATCTGCCGGTATGCCTCCTTCCACAATGGTCCTCTCCAGCCCTTCGTGTCTTTTTATATCTCCGAAACATCTCAATTTTCTCTTTCTTATTTGTAGCATCAGCCAGTTTTCTCTGACCCCAAGTTCTCCCCTGTATAGATCCACCTGTTCTCCTCTCCGTCCATAATACACAGAAGACCCCTCTGCAACATCCATATTTTTCTTCTTCGAACACTCCATATCAACCATTTGTCGACCACTCTGTGTGATTTGTATGTGATCTGAGCCTAAGAACGATTGTATGTTGTGCCAGTTATGTGCCTACAAGTAGGCCAGCACATCCGATTTCTGCGCTGCTTTTTATTTACTAGGGTAGCATCCCTAGGGCATACATCAGTAGCCTCTTACGACTTGCATTGTAGGTTGCAGTGGTGCTATTCTTTGCTCCCTTCGGCCGGCACAACATGGGCGCACCCATATTCAAAAGCACACATATACCCTTCTACTGACCTGACGCTGTGAGGCATACAGGATTCGAGAAAGAAAGAAAAGAAAGAAACTGCCCGCTAATCGTCCACGCCCACACAAATACACCCCCACTGGGAACATGCATGCTCCCAGCATTCTGATCCCCGCTATAGTGCATTATAAACAAAATTAATTTGGTTTGACATTTCTCACTCCTTCTTCTTCTTACGTTCGCTCACTATGAACTCGGGCGTAGTCAGGGCACCTGATATTGGCGCTTCTGACTGATTTTTGCGTGAAGGCAAGCTTTCCTTATTATCAGTGTCCCCCTCCGTCCAGGCGTGCGTTCTCCAACTTCAGAGGATTTCTCACCCCTGATACTTAACATCTTGTACAATTTTTGCTTGATGTATATTTAAAAATTTGCCTTCTCTGTTTTCATACTTGTGTGCAGTTATTGTTTTTTTTCTTTGATTTGTCTGTAAGTCACTTTTAGTTCAGTCTTGTTGCCCAATGTCTGTATCGCTAGCTTTTATTAAATAATTTTTTTATTTGTGATTTTATGTTGTGTAATATTATTTGCAAATGTCTTGTGTGCCCTATCCTTAATATTTGTCAAACTGACCAATTTGTAGTGCCATAGAAATTGTCATACATTTTGATTACAGTAGAAAACTAATACAGTATACTCGGCTACAGTAGAAAACTAATGCAGCATACTCGGCTACAGTAGAAAACTAATACACCATACTCAGCTACAGTAGAAAACTAATACACCATACTGGCTACAGTGAAAACTAATACACCATACTCGGCTACAGTAGAAAATTAATACACCATACTCGGCTACAGTAGAAAATTAATACACCATACTCGGCTACAGTAGACACACTCAAGCTCTTCACAAAACATAGAAAAGAGTAAAAGTCACATTAAATATATCAACATTCTAGAAAATATTTCGGTAAAACTTAATCACAGATTTTCTTTTTGGGACAGTTATGAACTTATTGTTTGATTCTACATGTTGTGTGTGTGTGAGAGCAAAATTCTTCACTTCCTCTTGTATCCTTGGCTTGATAAAGACCTTTTGGTCGAAATGTTGCTGTGTATTGTTTTTGTATTATGTAAAACTACAGTACTTTATTTTTACATGTTTAACCATTGCTATGTAGAAAGATCCTACGAATACTATGGACAGAAAAAAAGAAAGAACTCTGATGTACTGAAAGAACTTAATGTTAAAGAGAATTGGCTGATAAACAACATACTATACAGAAAAATTAGATACTGTGGTCACATTAAGCGTCACGATGGCCTGGAAAGAACAATATTATAGGCAGGGTCCCAGGACGCAGAGGCAGACCAAGAAGAAGATGGCTACAAGATATTAAAGAAACCATGAATATGACCATCGACGAAGTGAATGAACTGGCTAGAGACAGAGTGAATTTCAGAAGCGCTGCAAAGAGAGCAACGTCCTATAAAGGATACACACCTTGATGATAATGATATACTTTTACTGCGGTCTTCCCTTGTATGTAAAGCTGACCATATTTTGTGTGTGGTTTTTTTTATCTTGCTCATCTTTTGCTATTGAAAATTGAGGAAAATTTTGGTGAATGAGGAACGGGGGGTGTATGTGCATTATAACGACTGAATGCTGCATTTTATTCTCTGCATATTTTCAAGCGCTTGTTATTGACTGATGTTTCTGTTTTTTTAACAAATTTAATGACACTTTATTGTTATCCTTGCTATACTGACCATACTAAAACTGAGTTGTGCCGTGTATTTTGTTATTATATCTATCTAACACATGTGTAGTGTGTCATACTAATATGTATTTTGATATAGATGTGAGAAATGTCTCTTCTTGTCTGCGTCTGATCTGTATCTACATTTTGTTTGTATTATTCTGTTGTGTGGGAATTGAACTGACTTCACTATAGCATTTCAGGCAGTGGTTAAAGTGCTCAATCTACTACGCCCAGCGGAAGTTGAAAAGTATGCATGCTGATGGTTACCGTGTCTTGCTATTATACGTTGGTTATTGGTTACTAAACTGACGTCATTGCACTCCGGGCAGACCCATAGGCGCTCAGTCTCCCTCAACAGATATCGAAGAGTATGCATACTGATGGCTCCTGTGGCTCACTGATTAAACACACCTCTCACTCTGCCCCTCATGCCCTCTCACTCTGCCCCTCATGCATCCAGCTCTACTTGTACAACGGGTAACTCCAAACTGCTTAAATCTCTGGATCGATTTAACATCTATTTTAGTGTCCTCATCCAACAGACATTCGTGAAGAGACCGCAGAACATCTCCATTATTACTTTCTATGGGGGAAACCCTCACCTGTGCTATGGAATTCATGCACTGCAGTTGAGATCTTTCTGTGTAAGGAAGAGATTGGAGCGCACATGGTTACTCACCGAAGTGTAATGATGATGGTACTATCAATCAATCAATTACTTTCTATATCTTTAGTCATTTTCCAACTCTCGCTGGCATGTGTTAGAATTGATACAACATTTTCAAACTCTCGCTAGCATCTTTTAGGATTGATACAACATTTTTCCATCTCTCGCTAGCATATGTTAGGATTGATACAACATTTGAATTGAAAATATGTAATTTAAGTTTATATACTATATAACTTGCAGTTCCATATTTTATTTCGACTTTTGAAAACTGATGCTGCTTTGACAATTCATATCATAATTTCTTTTTTAGTATCCACCCTGAAGTCAAAATTCTTCTTCTTCTTCTCTTCCACCATTGACTTCTTTATAGAAGTGTGGGAGGGGGGAGTATAAAAACATAGTGATTTTGTGTGTGCCTGTTTTAAGGCACGTTGTAAGCTGATATTCATATTCGTAAGGCTTTTCTTGATGCCGTCGCTCCATCTTTTGCGTGGTCTTCCTCTTGCATTGTACTTGTTATACTTTTTCTGTGTGGCTCTCTGTGGTAGGCAATACCAAGGCATTCTTGTCAGGTGTCCAAACCATTTAATCTGTTGTTCTTTTATGAATTGCATGACTGGTTTCACATCCAGTCTTCTTCTGATTTCTTCATTTCTAATTTTGTCTCTTATTGTCACACTGAAGTCAAAATTGTTATCTAAATAGATGATCTACTATGTTGTTTTCATCATTTTTATTCCAATGTGAAATCTGCATTACTTGCCATAGGTGTCTCCATTATATTTGTCTTATTATAGCTTATCTGCAGTCCAACGTTTTAACACTTTCACTGCCACCCATTTTTTTAAAACCAAATCTGGCTCACTCCCACGCCATTTTTTCGGCATGATGATTTTTGAGAGTGACAATTTCAAAAAATCGTAAAAAAAATAAATGAATAAACTTAGGACTTTGAAACTATGGAATAGTGTTCATATATTAATGAGCTACTAACCTGTCTATATGTAGAGTATATTCTTTAGAATCCACAAGCTATTGCTGTAACTGATGTTGCTAAAGGTACTCGGTTCGCTTCCTCTTAGAGCCATCAGGATATTTTTCCAGAGATGTTTGATCTCTGTAGGTGAAACCGAGTTGCTACTTCTATCTTCTGCGTTCTCGCTAGATTGGAATTTCGGATTCTCTAATAAAGGCAGCCGTCTTCCACAGATTATCAGCCACGCCATACAGTTTGTCTTCTGCGTTCTCGCTAGATTGGGATTTAGAATTCTCTAATAAAGGCAGCCGTCTGTCTCAGATTATCAGCCACACCATACAGTTTGTCTTGGACGCTGGTGTAAGTGGGCCACCTCTTTCTTCTCAGGTCTGTATACTGGGGGCAGTTCTGTAGGATATGTTCTGTTGTCATACTTGCCAAGCCACAGGGGTACAGGTCGTTGGTGCCTATCTTGAATTTAGTGTACAGGTGGTGTCTCATTCTGTTGTGACCAGTCCGGAGGCGAAGTATGGCTGTCTGGTCCCTTCTGGATAGTTGGTAATATCCGTCGTCCTTGTGTTTTGGGTGTTCTTTATCCCATTTTGCTTTGTAATGCTCTTTGGCGATGGTTTTTGCTTCTTCATAGCTAACCAGGTTGTTATCTTGGGGCATTCCTGCTCCTTCTTTAGCCATCTCCTATCTGAGATGGGTGATAAAACATTTTAAGACGAATGTGATTAAGACATTTTAATTCCAATTTTGGCAGATATGGTTCCATTTTGGGGGAAGGGGAGAGATTCTAAACATGACTTTGGAAAGGGGTTCATGTTGAACCAGGAGGATTAGATTGTCTAAAGCAAGGGATTGACTTCTTTGCCCCTCTCCGCAGAAATGGTGGGCCACCTGTCGAGAGTATTGCACAAACTCCGTAGTGAATTCAAAAATCTTTTGTAAATCTTTATAAGCCTGGCTTTGGGTAGGGGTCCATTTTGAGCCCAAGGGAGTAGGTGGGGGACATTCTAATCCCGGCTTTGGATAGTGGTCCATGTTGAGCAGGAGCAAGTGTGTTGAAAAATATTCTAAGGCCCCGCCTATCTGTAAAGACTGCAAACATTACAAATCCAACATAACATAAGTAAGAAATGTGATCGTAGAGACTAGTTAACATACATATTGAGATGCAGTAGGAACCATCAGCATGCAAAGCCACCGCCGCTGCCTTATGCTGGAAGAGATTGTGCACATATAGCGCTGCCTGGAATGTCATCAAGTTAGTTTTTGCTTACTAATAACCATACCCAAATGATCATTATTTTGTCACTGTGCTTTTTTTTGGGGGGCCTTTTGAGCATTTTTATTTCACATTTCATTGCACAATACAACTAGTCACTACACGACGGCTTCGTAACATTTAGAGATTTTGCTTAAGAATATTTCTGGTTTCTGTGGGTGCTTCTACCGTTTCTTCTTTTGTATATTCATTCCTCTTTATGCAAGCAACTATCTCTCTTTATCTCTCTTGTGTGTTGCTTGGTAGGGTGAGTCATCTTGTGACCCATCTGCATCATCACCGTTGGTGGTTGTGCAACCAGTGCAGAGGATGACAGCGCTCGAACAGGCCATGAAACAGATGGATTTATGTACAGCCTCTTTGAATCTGGATCATGATCAAGCTTCCGACTCCAGTGAACATTCCACTCCCAGGTCATCGACGGATGACCTTACTCAGGAGCGTCCCGCTGTTGCTAGTATTTCTGGTGATGGTCCCATGGCTGCTGGGGAAATGGAGAATGTGGCGGAATCCTCACGAATAAAGGCAAGAATTGCCCCACATAGGCTCATTGTATCGCCCCCACCTAGGCTCATTGTATCGCTAGCATATCACCATTAACACCATTCCCACAAATCGCATTCATTAGTACAATTATATTTATAGTCTTTTAGAAGCTTGGTCTCTTACAATTATCACCATGTAAGTGTAATACATCACTGCTAATCACCAAATAGCAACATATCACCACTGTGTCACCAGTTAGATTAAGACTAATCACCAAACAGTAACACATCACCACTGTGTCACCAGTTAGATTAAGACTAATCACCAAATTGTAACACATCACCACTGTGTCACCAGTTCTAGTAAGACTAATTACCAAATAGTAACATATCACCACTGTGTCACCAGTTCTAGTAAGACTAATCACCAAATAGTAACATATCACCACTGTGTCACCAGTTCTAGTAAGACTAATCACCAAATAGTAACATATCACCACAGTATCACCATATAAAGAAAAATACTACCACCCATCCATGTTACCACCCCCTACTGCCACCACTAACAGTTCCTACCCTGTGAACTACGCCCTACTAACCCTAGCTACCACCCATCAAGCCACCACTGCTATAAAGCTTGAAGCATGTCACCGCTACCGTAACTGCAACCACCGCTAACAACTTTGCTTGTTTGTGACCTTGATACAAGCTTGAGCCCTAGAATTCTGTTCAATTTGCTTCAGCATGGTCGTTCACTTATGTCTTCATCAAATACCTTTGTTCCTTCTTGTTTAGACATGCTTGGCTGTTAATATTTTACCTCCATCACTCACCTGTAACCATGTTAATATCTTACCTCCATCACTCACCTGTAACCATGTTAATATCTTACCTCCATCACTCACCTGTAACCATGTTAATATCTTACCTCCATCACTCACCTGTAACCATGTTAATATCTTACCTCCATCACTCACCTGTAACCATGTTAATATCTTACCTCCATCACTCACCTGTAACCATGTTAATATCTTACCTCCATCACTCACCTGTAACCATGTTAATATCTTACCTCCATCACTCACCTGTAACCACTTTAATATTTTACCTCCATCTCTCACCTATAACCACTTTCATTTTTCACCTGTAACCATGTTAAAGTCTTACCTACATCACTCACCTGTAGCCACCTCCATCACTCACCTGTAACCACATTAATATCTTACCTCCATCACTCACCTGTAACCATGTTAATATCTTACCTCCATCACTCACCTGTAACCATGTTAATATCTTACCTCCATCACTCACCTGTAACCATGTTAATATCTTACCTCCATCACTCACCTGTAACCATGTTAATATCTTACCTCCATCACTCACCTGTAACCATGTTAATATCTTACCTCCATCACTCACCTGTAACCATGTTAATATCTTACCTCCATCACTCACCTGTAACCATGTTAATATCTTACCTCCATCACTCACCTGTAACCACTTTAATATTTTACCTCCATCTCTCACCTATAACCACTTTCATTTTTCACCTGTAACCATGTTAAAGTCTTACCTACATCACTCACCTGTAGCCACCTCCATCACTCACCTGTAACCACATTAATATCTTACCTCCATCACTCACCTGTAACCATGTTAATATCTTACCTCCATCACTCACCTGTAACCATGTTAATATCTTACCTCCATCACTCACCTGTAACCATGTTAATATCTTACCTCCATCACTCACCTGTAACCATGTTAATATCTTACCTCCATCACTCACCTGTAACCACTTTAATATTTTACCTCCATCTCTCACCTATAACCACTTTCATTTTTCACCTGTAACCATGTTAAAGTCTTACCTACATCACTCACCTGTAGCCACCTCCATCACTCACCTGTAATCACATTAATATCTTACCTCCATCACTCACCTGTAACCATGTTAATATCTTACCTCCATCACTCACCTGTAACCATGTTAATATCTTACCTCCATCTCTCACCTGTAACCATGTTAATATTTTACTTCCATTACTCACCTGTAACCACGTTAATGTTTTACCTCCATCACTCACCTATAACCATTACATTTTTCACCTGTAACCATGTTAATATCTTACCTCCATCACTCACCTGTAACCATGTTAATATCTTACCTCCATCTCTCACCTGTAACCACTTCCATCTTTCACATGTAACCATGTTAATATCTTACCTCCATCTCTCACCTGTAACCACTTCCATCTTTCACCTGTAACCATGTTAATATCTGAGTAATGAGTTCTTCACTTATGATTTATATGCATGCTTTTTCGACCTGACACTGAAAGTCAGAACAGAATTAGAGGATAGATAGATGCATGCTATAGCCATTCTTGATTGCACTTTTGTAGCATGGGATTCTATAGCAGGAGTTGCCAACAGCTGAGATAAATGACTTGAGGATAATCTAGAATATAACATTGATTGATTGATTGATTGATTGAACCATCGTTGTTGCACTTTGGTGAGTAACCATGTGTGCTCCGATCTCTTTCTTACACAGGAAGATCTCACCAGCAGCGCACAAACTTCATAGCACTAACGAGTGTCCCCGGTGTCATTTTGAAGATAGTGAAGATATTTTTATAGGAATTTTATGTTTAAAATCTTTTTTTAAAATGAATTTTGCCCTGGCAGCGGCTTTCCATCCTGCTGTTCTTGATTTTGTACAATTAATGAATTTTGCCCGGGCAGCGGCTTTCCATCCTGCTGTTCTTGATTTTGTACTGCCAAGGGATCTTTTACGTGCTCATGATAAATCTACAGTTTATCGTCTGTCTCCGATAGCACTTGGAACTTGATCTCACACTGAGATTAGGGATCTCTGGAACAAATACTCAGGTGGCTCCACGAGGAAGGGAACCTGGTACCTTTGTCACAGGAGATGGACACCTAACCTTTACGCTACAAAGACCCCTTTGTGGGATATATTTGTTACAGCATATTACATGAGTGGGGGTATATGTAACTTTACGGCATATTACATGAATGGGGGTATATGTAACTTTACAATATAACATGAATGGGGGTATATGTAACTTTACAATATATAACATGAATGGGGGTATATGTAACTTTACAATATATAACATGAATGGGGGTATATGTAACTTTACAATATATAACATGAATGGGGGTATATGTAACTTTACAATAAATAACATGAATGGGGGTATATGTAACTTTACAATATAACATGAATGGGGGTATATGTAACTTTACAATATATAACATGAATGGGGGTATATGTAACTTTACAATATATAACATGAATGGGGGTATATGTAACTTTACAATATATAATATGAATGGGGTATATGTAACTTTACAATATAACATGAATGGGGGTATATGTAACTTTACAATATATAACATGAATGGGGGTATATGTAACTTTACAATATATAACATGAATGGGGGTATATGTAACTTTACAATATATTACATGAGTGGGGGTATATGTAACTTTACAATATATAACATGAATGGGGGTATATGTAACTTTACAATATATAACATGAATGGGGGTATATGTAACTTTACAATATTACATGAATGGGGGTATATGTAACTTTACAATATAACATGAATGGGGGTATATGTAACTTTACAATATATAACATGAATGAGGGTATATGTAACTTTACAATATATAACATGAATGGGGGTATATGTAACTTTACAATATATAACATGAGTGAGGGTATATGTAACTTTACAATATATAACATGAATGGGGGTATATGTAACTTTACAATATATTACATGAGTGGGGGTATATGTAACTTTACAATATTACATGAGTGGGGGTATATGTAACTTTACAATATATAACATGAATGGGGGTATATGTAACTTTACAATATTACATGAGTGGGGGTATATGTAACTTTACAATATATAAACGAATGGGGTATATGTAACTTTACAATATATAACATGAGTGGGGGTATATGTAACTTTACAATATATAACAAGAATGGGGGTATATGTAACTTTACAATATATAACATGAGTGAGGGTATATGTAACTTTACAATATATAACATGAATGGGGGTATATGTAACTTTACAATATATAACGTTAATGGGGGTATATGTAACTTTACAATATATAACATGAATGGGGGTATATGTAACTTTACAATATATAACATGAGTGGGGGTATATGTAACTTTACAATATATAACATGAGTGAGGGTATATGTAACTTTACAATATATAACATGAATGGGGGTATATGTAACTTTACAATATTACATGAATGGGGGTATATGTAACTTTACAATATATAACATGAATGGGGGTATATGTAACATTACAATATAACATGAATGGGGGTATATGTAACTGTACATATATAACATGAATGGGGGTATATGTAACTTTACAATATATAACATGAATGGGGGTATATGTAACTTTACAATATATAACATGAATGGGGGTATATGTAACTTTACAGAATTACATGAGAAGTTTGCACGTAGTTACAAAATAATGTGTTAATTAGATATCAGATTCTTCATTTGCTTCTTAGAAGTATGTTTGTAACTTTGTGTCATAGCTTACAGCTTCTTCTTCTTCGAATGCTCCATATCGACCACTTGTTAACCACTCTTTGTGACTTGTATGTGATCTAAGTCTAACACCCGAGTGGTTACTGGGGCCCAAATTTAGGGTGTAAAGAATAGAACCACTGTTACCTGCCACTCATGTCGTAAGAGGCGACTAAGGAGGTTTGGATGAAATCGGATGCACGCGTCATAAGTGCATAGAAGTTTATGCGTTTAGTGGCCTACCAAACCAATGTGCAACGTATACATGTTCTTGGCAAAGATGAAACATATCACAAAGAGTGAGTAAAATTTGTCGTAAAGAACGAACGCAAAGAAGATGAAGATTTAACTCTAAGAACATTTGTACATTGTGCAAGTTATGAGCCTACAAGTAGCCATTGATACATATTTTTACTGCATTCTTCCCCTATATCGATATTACAAGTAGGCGAGATGTTTTGAAAACATAGTGTAATAATAGATGAGAGATGAGTGTGCTCATGTGTTGAAAGTGTACACTTGATTGTTCTTCTTTGACACTTTTGATTAACTAGGATAGCTTCTCTAGATCCCTACCTCAGTTGCTTCTTATAACATGCGTTGTAGGTCGCAGTGTTACTATTCTTTGCTCCCTTTGTGAGCCCCAGCAACACTAGCGATAGTTTCTTACTGATTTTTGTGGCATTTTTTTCATCTATTTTCTACATTTTAGTTTTTTTTTAAAGAAATTTCAATATACTTAAAAATATAAATTGGATAAAGTGACGTTCAAGACAAGTTAAAAAATTGGTGGGTTTGAAAACCTCTAGTACTATTTAGAAGTTATGTTGTTGCATAATGATAAAATTATTTATCAAACTGTTTGAATAAGTTGATGTAACGTGCGCATCCAAGGGGGTATACTGTTGCTTTCAATGTTGAACACACCTGGAGATGCTGCCATGTTCAAGGTTAAACACAGCTGGAGATTCTGCCGTGTCCAAGGTTAAACACAGCTGGAGATACTGCCGTGTCCAAGGTTAAACACACCTGGAGATACTGCCATGTTCAAGGTTAAACACACCTGGAGATACTGCCATGTTCAAGGTTAAACACAGCTGGAGATACTGCCGTGTCCAAGGTTAAATACAGCTGGAGATGCTGCCGTGTCCAAGGTTAAACACAGCTGGAGATACTGCCATGTTCAAGGTTAAACACAGCTGGAGATACTGCAGTGTCCAAGGTTAAACACAGCTGGAGATACTGCAGTGTCCAAGGTTAAACACAGCTGGAGATACTGCTATGTTCAAGGTTAAACACAGCTGGAGATGCTGCCGTGTCCAAGGTTAAACACACCTGGAGATACTGCTACTATCAACATTAAACATACCTGGAGATACTGCTACTATCAATATTAAACACACCTGGAGATATAGCTGCCTCCAAGGTTAAACACACCTGGAGATACTGCTACTATCAATATTAAACACACCTGGAGATAATTCAACATGATGAGAAATCTGAAGATCTGTTTTGACCAGAAATCTGAAGATCTGTTTTGACCAATGTCCGGAACACGGAAGAAGAAGTTGTAAAGGTTGATGATGACTATTATTATCTGTAATAGTAGATGAGACAAGAGTAGACTCCATGTGTAGAACACAGAAGAAATGGTGGAGGCTCATGATCACTATTATTATCTGTAATAGTAGATGAGACAAGAGTAGACTCCATGTAAAGAACACAGAAGTGGTGAAGACTCATGGTGACTATTATTATCTGTAATAGTAGATGAGACAAGAGTAGACTCCATGTGTAGAACACAGAAGTGGTGAAGACTCATGATGACTATTATTATCTGTAATAGTAGATGAGACAAGAGTAGACTCCATGTGTAGAACACAGAAGAAATCGTCGAGGCCCATGATCACTATTATTATCTGTAATAGATGAGACAAGAGTGGGTTCCTTGTGTAGAAAGTGTAGACTTAATTATTCTTCTATGCATGTTTTGTAGTTTAGTAGCCTTGTCTTAGTCTGCATGTTTGGTTTTGTGTTTGATAGTTTCATACATTGTTCATTGTAATGTAGAACTCTTAGTCAATTTCCAGTATTCTTCTGGAGATCCCTGATCTCAGTGTAGGTGAGATCGAGTTCCTAGTCCTATCGGAGACGGGCGATAAAATATAGGTCCTATGTTAAATTCGAACACATAAAAAAAACCATTGGCAGTTCAAAATCGAAAAAAGCAGGCTGGAAAGCTGCTGTCCGGGTAAAATTCATTAAAAATAAAATCCCTACAAAAATATCTTCACCGTCTTCAAAATGACATCGGGACACTCTCCAGTGCTACAGAGTTTGTGCACTGCCACTGAGATCTTTCTGTGTAAGAAAGAGATCAAAGCACACATGGTTACTGACAGAAGTGCAGTGATGATGGTCCTATCAATCTCAGTCGATGCTTTGGAAGATATAGAATGGCAGGTGGCGGCATCAGTGGATGCTGACCATAGAGGTTTCCAACCCCCAGTGACGTACATGGATCTGTCCCTGGTCATGCAGGTGTTCATAGTAACGAGAGAGCAGACATGCTTACATTGAAAGCATTGATTATTGGGAAGTTAAGAATAGATAAGGGGGATATTCTTCGCTCTCTTGGTGACCTACTGTTGGATGAGGATACTAAAATTGATGTTGAATCAATCCAACGATTTAGGAGTTTGGAGGGGGACTGCCTAGAGTAGTTGATAGTAGCTCGGCCTGCTAGCTGTGAGACGCCTCATAGCTCGGGTTCAAACCTACTGTCCAGCATTTGTTCGAGTCCCCTGGTCTTACTCAGGACGATAACGTGAGTACCTCTGAAGTCGGAGAAAATCTGCCTGTATGGCGAGGGAATACTAATTACGAGTACATTGAGCACACGGCTGCCAGTGTAAGTAATTTACAATGTGCACGCTGCTGCCATTGTAAGAAATTGGAAAAACGGATTTTCACGCAAAATCAGTTTCAGATATGAAACTCGCCTGAGTTGAAAGCGGACGAAAGAAAGAGAGAAGAAGGAGTTTGGAATTACACACTGTACAAGTAGAACTGGATCCTTGAGGGACAGAGAGAGGTGTCTGTTTAACCAGCGAACCACAGGAAGCATCAGTATGCATACCCTCTGACATCTGTTGGGGGAGACTGAGCACCTATGAGTCTGGCGGAGTGCTGTGATGCCAGTTGAATAACCAATGTAAAATAGACTTAGCAGCATTGCATCCAATTATAAGTGCACTGTTCATAGCCAGTATTTCTGGTTATTCGGTTTATTCGCCAGGTTAGATTTGTGTCTATCTTAAACAAAAGTAAGACCACGACAAAATGCACCATCACAGTTAATTGAACAGAGGTCAGTCAAGTACAGCAATTGAAATACCTCGGAGTCCTGATAACGGCAGATGCAGATCAAAAATAAAGAGCAGAATAGGGCAGGCGAAAGCAACGTTTCAGAAAATGAGAAGCATTATATGCAACATGTCATTGTCAATTGATATCAGAATGAGAGTTATTCAGTGCTACATAGAACCAATACTGACATACGGATGCAAGTCAATGACAGTAAACAAACATTGAAAAATCTCTGGAGGCCACAGAGATGTGGTTTTACAGAAGAATGATCAGAATCCATTGACTGCTAAAATAACTAATGTGGAGGTGCTGAATGAGGTCAAGACACAGAGAAACCTGATTGTCAATATAAGAAAGAGGCAGTCATCATTTTTCTGACATGTAATGAGAAGGGGAGGTTTCGAACACATTGTAACAACCCCGTAAAATCGAGGGGAGACAAGACAGAGAGAGAAAATTTTGGATAGCCTGACTTCATGGCACTGAAGAGCGTCAACATCTGAGATGATAGCAAACAGAGATTTTTGAAGATCCATGATCAAATACGCTAGCCAGCACGGCACCTGATGATGAGAGTTGTGTCATATCTTTGGTGATGATTTCAGTTTTTGAAGTTACCGTCTGGAGTATGAGACAGTGGACGACCAAGACGAATGTGGCAGCAAGACATCAAAGAAACTTTGAACATGTCGCTAGAAGAGGCAGGAGAACTTGCAAGAGACAGAGTATTTTCCAGGCAGCCCGTGGTGAAAGCGACATTCCGCACAGGATATGCAGCTACTTGAACTTCAAGTTACCATTGTGTTATGAAAATTTGTGTGGGGTTTTTTCCTGGAATATTTTAATTCTCATTTTTTCTCTATTATATACATTTTCTAAACCCTTGAATTTATCTTCCATTTCTTCTTGTGCCATATGTTTTGTAATCATTTTAATTTGTCGGTTATAGTTTCCTTTTGTTTCATAGATTTTGTGAAAGTTTTTTTTAAAATTTTTCCAATTATCACTGTTTTTATATCATGTGTTTTTTAATACTTTAAATCCTTTCGTCCGTTTAAACCAGTGGTTCTCAAACTGTGGGCGTGACCCTTGGGGGTCGAACAACTATTTCACAGCTAAGACCATCGGAAAACACATATATTTATCATAATTATAAATAAATATGTCACAACATATTGTTTTTGTGACTAATCACTATGCTTTAATTATGTTCAATTTGTAACAATGAAAATACATCCGACATATCAGATATTTACATTACGACTCATAACATTAGCAAAATAAATTATAAAGTAGTAATGAAAATAATTGTATGGTTGGGGGTTGCCACAACATGAGGAAATGTATTAAATGGTCACTGCATTAGGAAGTTTGAGAATTACTGCTTTAAGCCCATATGCAGGCTAGCAGCATTGTTTGGATGGGGGGGGGGCTAGCTACCCTACACCGGAGGTCGAACCAAGTAAACGCTGGCTGAAACCGGACACATCGCCGAAGAATAAGCGTCAAAGCTCCAAATGGTGCTGAAGATGTGACACACCAATGATAAGGCTGCATGAATCAGATTTCCACATGAATGAAATTTATGTGGTGATCTGGTACATCGGTCTGGGCGGTGATCACGCGAGAGAGATAGATCTCCATGTAATGCGGTTCGTTGCTAGCAGTTGGAGATCTTGTATGGTTTTACATCCCAATAGTTTACTTTCTTGTAGGATTATTCTTCGAAGAGTGGTCTTTGGTCTTCCACGTTTTCTTTTCCCAACTTGTGTTATTTTTACCATTTGCTCAATCATATTCTCCAACAATTTATACAGCGATAGCAAAATTCAACCAGACATATGAACCACACAGCCCTGGTGTACCACAATATTCATTAGCAATTAACACTACCATAGCAACATTTGAACCTGGCATACAAACCAGATATTACATCACTGATGTATATATGTAACCTGATCATTTTGTGTTCATAGTCCTTAGCATTTGGATTGAATCTATCACTCATAATCTTCTTCTTTTGTCGTCACACTGTTACCGGGTTGTTGCCCAGTGTCGTAGTTTTCTGTTTTTGTCTTGCGCTGTTCTGGTGGCTTGGGTGATTGTTAATTTTGCTCTTTGACAGGATTCTGCTATGCCATTTAACCATCTTTTCGTGGTCTTCCTCTCCCCTCTTCTCTGATGTTCTGGTTGTCTATCTATCACTCATAATCTATCACTCATAATCTATCGCTCATAATCTGTCACTCATAATCTATCACTCATAATCTATCACTAACCAGTATCTAACCTCTGACCTATTTTTATTTGGGTTATACAGATTCAACAAACTACTAGCCTTGAACTTGCCAAAGCTATCCGAGAACTGGAAGTTAGCACTGCAGCCTTGACCTCAGCATATGACTCGGATGCTTACTCTGCAGTTAACAACCACACTGCAGTGACATCCTCCACTTCTGCAGCCTGTGACACTGATAGTTACACCAGCAAGATGTCCCTGCAGTGTTCCTCAGGATATGGTACAATGAACAGCACTCCGGCTGGATCTGAAGATACAATAGCTTCTGGAGGTAAGAGTCTTAGACAATGTATGCAGAGACATGTTCATCCTACTACCTTCTCTCACAGTGATATATTTACTCTCATAATGATATCTTTACTCTCACAGTGATATCTTTACTCTCACAATGATATCGTATCTCACAATGATATCGTTACTCTACAATGATATCTTTACTCTCACAGTGATATCGTTATCTCACAATGATAGCCTTTCAGTCTGGCATAGCAAAGTTGGGAATTTAACCCTTAGAACACAGGCTCCCGATATTTCGGGATTGAATGTAAGCGCTCCATACCCAGAGCTCCCGATATATTGGTCTGAGCATATTTTTTCACTATTTTTGGGCATTTGAAAATAAATTGTGTACAAATGAGACGTATTTTACAACCCATGTGTTCTACATCATTTTACGAGATGGTGTACGCTGTTGTGTGATTTTATTGTACTGATAAGGTAATTAGTTAAGTATTTAATCTTCATATACGGGAGTATTGGCGGCCGTGCCCACATATTAAATCAAATAAATTTTAAAGTTTAGTATTCTTCAAATATATAATAAGCAGGAATAACGGAGATGATGGGGTAAATCAATAACAAATTATAGAGCACTTAAGAGTGCTAAATTATCGTGTTTTAATATAACTCTGATGTGGACTGTTTTTGCCCAGGAGCTTTGGGGAAGAGTTTTTTAAGGTACAGGTGGGCCCGTCTGTCCAGCGTGTTCGTAGTGCGTTGGACTATGGGTGACTATCCCTCTGTGTGTGCGGGTTCAATTCCGCGGGATGGCAGAAAAAGCCACAGATTCCCCAGATTTACGGTGTTCGTGGCACCGAACCGAAGGGTTACGACGTCCATGGCACCGAGCCGAAGAGCTGAAAAGTTTAAGTGCTTCTGGATCGGGAGGAAAAAGGTGGCCAGGGTTCAAAGGGTTAACTTTGAAGAGAAAAATCCACAACCAGTTTGGTTGGGAAATAGCAACCATGTCTGGGAATTGCAGATCGTAGCTAAATAACAAAGATGGGAGTTACAATTTGTTGATATGGGGGGGATTTAACAATGAAATATAATTAACAGAACTGAAAGATAAATTTGGAAGAATGTAAATTGCTTATCAGATGAATGTTAACCCTTTTGCTGCTACATACTTTCCGAAGGCTGAGCTGTTTCTAGGTCACAAACGTGAATGTACGCCTATAGCAGTGACAGTAGCAATGTATAACGTGTTAACACGTCTTTAGCCCACACAGGAGAGATAATAACAGACATGTTTATGAGTCTTTATAAGTGAATGGGGAAAACATATATATACGTCCTTATCAGCTAAAGGGTTAAGCATGAAATAAGACATACAATAAATAACTATTTGAAACAAAGAAAGTACATGCAGTAACAGTAAACAACATTAATAAAATTGTCAAAATAGAAAAAGGTAAATTTTTGGTGGCATAACAGATAGAAAGCAACAAAGGAAAAAAATAAAATTGCAAAAGTTGTACATTTAAATATTGAATAAGCACATTAAAAAAATTTGCATAGAAATAGCATTTTAGGTGTCAAAATTGCATTACAGATGGGAAAATAGCATTATGTATGTGAAAATAGCATTTCAGATGTGAAAATAGCATTACAGTTGTGAAAATAGCATTACAGATGTGAAAATAGCTTTACAGTTGTGAAAATAGCATTACAGTTGTGAAAATAGCATTTCAGATGTGAAAATAGCCTTTCGGATGTGAAAATAGCATTACAGATGTGAAAATAGCATTACAGGTGTGAAAATAGCTTTACAGATGTGAAAATGACATTATATATGTGAAAATAGCTTTACAGGTGGGAAATGTGAAAATAGCATTACAGTTGTGAAAATAACATTACAGGTGTGAAAATAGCATTGCGGGTGTGAAAATAGCATTGCGGTTGTGAAAATAGCATTGCAGGTGTGAAAATAGCTTTACAGGTGTGAAAATAGCATTACACATGTGTCATTAGGAATGCACACAAAATTACTTATTTATTTTAAAATGTGTGCATCTAAGAAAATGTTCTGTCTTGTAAACAAATGTACGTCATGAGAGTTGAAATAATGCACATTAAAATATATAATCCCTGCTCCCCTTCACCAGCATCCCCTCACATAATGATTTCCCTGTACACGTATACTGCATCTTGTATATTCCCCTATTGTATATCATTTAACTATCATCATATATCATGATGTATGTGCATATGTTTGTTAGAATTGTATTAGGAGATAATGATGATTCGTATACATGAACTTCTTGTTGTTGATTTGTATATTTATTCATAGAATCTTGAACATTTATCACAAGTGTTTGTTTAATAGTGAAACATATAGTCTTCTTCTCTTCCTTGAAGGCAAACTCGGTGAAACATATAGTCTTCTTTGTCTTGTTCTCTTCCATGGAGACAGACTCAGTGAAACATATAGTCTTCTTTCTCTTCTTCTCTTCCTTGGAGACAGACTCAGTGAAACATATAGTCTTCTTCTCTTCCTTGGAGGCAGACTCAGTGAAACATATAGTCTTCTTCTCTTCCTTGGAGACAGACTCAGTGAAACATATAGTCTTCTTCTCTTCCTTGGAGGCAGATTCAGTGAAACATATAGTCTTCTTCTCTTCCTTGGAGGCAGACTCAGTGAAACATATAGTCTTCTTCTCTTCCTTGGAGGTGGACTCGGTGAAACATATAGTCTTCTTCTCTTCCTTGGAGGCAGACTCAGTGAAACATATAGTCTTCTTCTCTTCCTTGGAGGCAGACTCGGTGAAACATATAGTCTTCTTCTCTTCCTTGGAGGCAGACTCAGTGAAACATATAGTCTTCTTCTCTTCCTTGGAGGTGGACTCGGTGAAACATATAGTCCTCTTTGTCTTCTTCTCTTCCTTGGAGGCAGAATCAGTGAAACATATAGTCTTCTTCTCTTCCTTGGAGAGACTCAGTGAAACATATAGTCTTCTTCTCTTCCTTGGAGGCAGACTCAGTGAAACATAGTCTTCTTCTCTTCCTTTGAGGCTGACTCAGTGAAACATAGTCTTCTTCTCTTCCTTTGAGGCTGACTCAGTGAAACATATAGTCTTCTTCTCTTCCTTGGAGGCAGACTCAGTGAAACATATATTCTTCTTCTCTTCCTTTGAGGCTGACTCAGTGAAACATATATTCTTCTTCTCTTCCTTTGAGGCTGACTCAGTGAAACATATAGTCTTCTTCTCTTCCTTGGAGGCTGACTCAGTGAAACATAGTCTTCTTCTCTTCCTTTGAGGCTGACTCAGTGAAACATATAGTCTTCTTCTCTTCCTTTGAGGCTGACTCAGTGAAACATATAGTCTTCTTCTCTTCCTTGGAGGCAGACTCAGTGAAACATATAGTCTTCTTCTCTTCCTTTGAGGCTGACTCAGTGAAACATATAGTCTTCTTCTCTTCCTTGGAGACAGACTAGGTGAAACATATAGTCTTCTTCTCTTCCTTGGAGGCAGACTAAGTTAAACATATAGTCTTCTTCTCTTCCTTGGAGGCAGACTCAGTGAAACATATAGTCTTCTTCTCTTCCTTGTAGACAGACTAGGTGAAACATATAGTCTTCTTCTCTTCCATGGAGGCAGACTCGGTGAAACATATAGTCTTCTTCTCTTCCTTGGAGACAGACTAGGTGAAACATATAGTCTTCATCTCTTCCTTGGAGGCAGACTCAGTGAAACATATAGTCTTCTTCTCTTCCTTGGAGGCAGACTCGGTGAAACATATAGTCTTCTTCTCTTCCTTGGAGACAGACTAGGTGAAACATATAGTCTTCTTCTCTTCCTTGGAGGCAGACTAAGTTAAACATATAGTCTTCTTCTCTTCCTTGGAGGCAGACTCAGTGAAACATATAGTCTTCTCTTCCTTGGAGGCAGACTCAGTGAAACATATAGTCTTCTTCTCTTCCTTGGAGGCAGACTAAGTTAAACATATAGTCTTCTTCTCTTCCTTGGAGACAGACTAGGTGAAACATATAGTCTTCTTCTCTTCCTTGGAGGCAGACTCAGTGAAACATATAGTCTTCTCTTCCTTGGAGACAGACTCAGTGAAACATATAGTCTTCTTCTCTTCCTTGGAGACAGACTCGGTGAAACATATAGTCTTCTTCTCTTCCTTGGAGGCAGACTAAGTTAAACATATAGTTTTCTTTGTTTTAAGAGAAATTGTATCCATCAGTAAACAAGGAAATTTTAGTCCATTAACACTCATGGACATTGTAAATATGACTGAAAGTGAACCTGGACCACACACCTAAAAAGTGAGTTCACTAACAACTATGCTACTGCAGCTCAAACAATTATAAGTGGATGTAGTTAAGAGTAGTTATATCAAATGTGAAATCAGTACTGTTCTATGGCTTGGAAACATGGAGGATAATAAAAGAAACCATCAGAAAACTACAGACCTTCATAAATGTATGTTTACGTAGAATAGAGGGGCGGAGATGGTATGATAAGATTACGAAGGAGGAACTCGGAGAAAGAACTAAGGAAGAGATGCTGGCGATGGATAGGGACACACATTGAGAAGACTTACCAGAAGCATTGCAAGACAGGCAATGTTTTAAAACCCACAGGGAAAGAGAAGTAGGGGAAGGTCTAGACATACCTGGAGAAGGGAGCTGGAGACTAATATAAAAATGATAAGTAAAACAAGAAAAGAATTGGAAGGGATGGAAAGAAAGAGGAAGAGCTGAAAGAAGTTAGTTGAAGACCTGTGCTCCATTGGGAGTTGAAAGGTGAAGAAGAAGTAGTTAAGAGTATTTGAAGTACCTGTATTTTGTATGAGATGTAACAGGTGAGTTAAAGGTGTGCTTCATGATGCCAGGCTCTTATTTGCTTAATACATGACTTGAATGGAAACTTTTTCACTCAGGTGCGATCGAGAATATTGCAGAGTCTGCTGTGTATGAAGAGTTGGAGGAGATAGTTAGGGAAGGTGAGAGAACGATGTTATATCTTGATGTTTTGAGATTTTTACAATTTTGTTTCGTTTTAGATGCATGGTGCATACTTGTTATTTTAAGTTGACTGCTTACAATAAGTTTGAGTATAACTCTTGTGTTTTGCGTTTGTAGTTGAGAGTTATATCCCCTGGATTAATGTTAGTTGTTGCTTGCATTGTTTGTTGTGGTGTTTGTGATGGTTTGTACCTTTGTGTGTGTATAGAGGGTAGGGTAATGCTGGGATACAGGGCTGGGGAGTGAAAGCATGCAGCTGGGCACAGTAGAAAGGGTACATGGTTGGGTCATGAGGACATGCAGCTGGACTTGGCAGAGACAGGACATGTTGCTGGATGAGGAGGGTTTAGGATTTTTATTTTTTTTCCCTCCGATCCAGAAGCACTGGAGCTGAAAGCTTTCGGATCGGCGTCATGGACATCGTAACCCTTCGGCTCGGTGCCACGAACACCGTAAATCTGGGGAGCAAAAGGCTTGCCATGCAAAAGATGGATCTCAGAGATAACAGATGCGACGCAAGACACTATTTATGAAGCACACCCGAGGTCTCGTTATAGAAATCTCTTCTTATCCTGACGCTGTGAGGCAAAACTGGATCGGAGGAAAGAAAAGAAAGGAACATTGGATTTATCGTTTGTGTGATGGAACAGGTTCTGAGAATTTGCATAGACAGCTTACATACTAATATTGCCTGGTCAGGAGAAATCATGTTATTGTTTTACTGCCTTCTTTTACGTAGATAAATAACAATAGTATTACTACATGGATATAGAGCTAGCTGTACTACCTGGTTTTGCATGGAAAATGTCCTATCTCATATATCACTTAAGAACGGTTGATAGTAGGTATCACTTAAGAACGGTAGATAATAGATATCACTTAAGAACGGTAGATAATAGATATCACTTAAGTCTGGTAGATAGTAGATATCACTTAAGTCTGGTAGATGATAGATATCACTTAAGTCTGGTAGATGGTAGATATCACTTAAGAACGGTAAATGATAGTATAGATATCACTTAACTCTTTCCACGCCCATTTATTTCCTCAATTTTTAAGCAGTTAATTCAAGGAAGTTAAAAAAATTAATTTTTTTAAATTACGATCCCAACTACTCGTCAATAAATAAACATATATATATATATATATATATATATATATATATATATATATATAATTATTATATACTAAATTGAAGAAAACTGGACAACCCAATAGAATAACAAGGTTAGAAAGTGCTATAAGTAAAATAGTAGAAGTAAAACTAGAAAGACTTCTTACAAGGGAAGCAACTCTATGGCGCAGTGTGCAGATTAAAGCGTGCAACGGACTTCCGCCGTGGCGCAGTGTGCAGCTTAAAGCGTGGAAAGAGTTAAGTCTGGTAGATGGTTAATATCACTTAAGAATGGTTGATAGTAGATATCACTTAAGAACGGTAGATAGTAGATATCACTTAAGAACGGTAGATAGTAGATATCACTTAAGAACGGTAGATAGTAGATATCACTTAAGAATGGTAGATGATAGATATGGTATTTTCATCATTGGTTAAAAGTACCAACTTCATCGCTGGTTAAGTGGACCTATAGGTGCACAGTGTCTTTCAATTAATGATGAAGTGCATGCATGCTGATTGCTCCACATTTTATTGAAATATTATAAATGACCACTTCACTCTCAAGACATGTTATGTTCATATCAGTCAGGGTTAAATGTTCTCTCAGACATGGGTTAAATATTCTCTCAGTCATGGGTTAAATGTTCTCTCAGTCATAGGTTAAATGTTCTCTCAGACATGGGTTAAATGTTCTCTCAGTCATGGGTTAAATGTTCTCTCAGTCATAGGTTAAATGTTCTCTCAGTCATAGGTTAAATGTTCTCTCAGTCATAGGTTAATATTCTCTCAGTCATAGGTTAATATTCTCTCAGTCATGGGTTAAATGTTCTCTCAGTCATAGGTTAAATATTCTCACAGTCATGGGTTAAATATTCTCACAGTCATGGGTTAAATATTCTCTCTGTCATGGGTTATATGTTCTCTCAGACATAGGTTAATATTCTCACAGTCATGGGTTAAATATTCTCGCAGTCATGGGTTAAATGTCCTCGCGGTCATGGGTTAAATATTCTCTCAGTCATGGGTTAAATGATAGGCTCTGGACCCATGGGTTGAAGACCACTGTACTGGAGGGTTATGAAATTAACACCAGACAGTTGAACTACCAATTAGATATCCCTGCCCTCCCTACAGTAACACAGTTATTCTATCCAAGTGTTCGTATAGTTACAATCTTTAAATATTTGTTATGATATTCATTTCAATAACATTTGGTTCTTCTTCTTCAGTTGTCGTCACACTGCTACCGGGTTGTTGCCCAGTGTTGTAGTTTTCTGTTTTTGTCTCGCTCTGTTCTGGTAACTTGGGTAATTGTTAGTTCTGCTCTTTGACAGGATTCTGCTATGCCATCTAACCATCTTTGTCGTGGTCTTCCTCTTGCCTTCTTTCCTGATGTTCTCTTGTAGAAGACTATATACTGTGGAGTTTGGTTGCATTCTTATTAAGTGGCCAATCCACTTTATTCTTTGTTTCTCTATGTAAATCAAGTACGGTTCTGTGCTTTCTCTCTTATGTAGATGTTCTGTTGTAGAAGACTTTGTATACTGTAGAGTTTGGTTGCATTCTTATTAACCCTTTCCACACCGAGTTATTTCCTCAATTTTTAAGCAGTTCATTTCAAGGGAGGTAAAAAACAAACCATCCCAGCTACTCGTCAATAAATAAACATATATATATTATTATATACTAAATTGAAGAAAACTGGACAACCTAATAGAATAACAAGGTTAAAAAGTAGTATAAGTAAAACAGTAGAAGTAAAACTAGAAAGACTTCCTATAAGGGAAGCAACTCAATGGTGCAGTGTGTGGCTAATAGCGTGGAAAGAGTTAAGTAGCGAAGCCACTTCATTCTTTATTTCTCAATGTAAATCAAGCACGGCTCTGTGCTAACTTTCTTTCTTATGTTGATGTTCAGTTGTAGAAGACTCTGTATACTGTAGAGTTTGGTTGCATTCTTAAGTGGCCAAACCACTTCATTCTTTGTTTCTCAATGTAATTTAAGTATTTAGTTACATACAAAATATATGCACTGCCAGATATACATTTTTTGCTTGGAATTAATGATTGTTTAACTGTGCATTTTGAAATGTTTTTTATTTCTCTGTCTTCTTGCCGCCACATGGAGTTGATGTTGTAAAACATGTCCTTGAACTGCATGTGTGTCTTGTGTCTGCTTCTACAGATTACGAAGCTCTCCGAGACAAGTTCGAGTCGGAGAAATATAATACAATTCCTCGAAGTGGACAGACTAGAGCTGCATATCGAGCAGCGATGCAATCACAACGGCCAGCCTCTACGACAGGTTGGTTAAGTCTCTGGTGTTGGTACGAAGCAGGCGGCAGGGAATTATTGTTGTTTAAATTTGTTATATCATCTCAACTTTATTAAGCATGTTTATTTTATATATACATTATTTTTCTGCACAATCTAGCAATGAAATCAGCACGCTTGATATTTGCATGGTTAATTATATAACTTCTTCACAATTGTCAATCTTCTATATCTGTTAGGGAAGACTGAGCACCTATGGGTCTGCCCGGAGTGCAATGACGTCAGTATAATAACTAATAACCACAATTGTCAACCAGTTTTTTTGAGAGATCAATTGTTATTCTTACCTGTGCACATTTGATCACAAAACCTTCACGCTTACTTGAATTAGCACTAACAAATATCACTTTTAATATACTTATTCCACTTGTGTTGTTGTCGGAGCTCTCAAGGGGAGCAAAGAATAGTAGTACTGTGACCTACAAGGCGTGTCGTTAGATGCGACTAAGATAGTGTTCTAGGGAAGCTACCCTAGTAAATAAAAAGCCTTGCAGAAATAGGATATTGTAGCCATATTCTAGTCATGGAAATATTTAGGTCATGTTCTTAGATCAGATGAAAAGAGGCTAAATCAACCAGTCCTTATGTGGTCACCAGTTGGTAAAAGAAAACGTGGAAGACCAAAGACCACTCTTCGAAGAACAATCCTACAAGAAATTAAACTATTGGGATGTAAAACCATACACGATCTCCAACTGCCAGCAACGAACCGCATTACATGGAGATCTAAAACCTCTGCCTTATGTACCGCCTTTGCCACGAAAGGAACAAACCAAGCATATTGGCACACGGTACAATCGCACTTAGGCTCAGATCACATACACATCACTAAGAGTAGTTTATAACGTGATCGATATAGAGCTATCAAAGAAGAATAATACGCTTATTCCGATTACATTAACCAAATGTCACTTGTAATATTCCTCAAGCATCTTGCTTGTTGACATTGTGTTTCTGGCTTCATGCACGTTAGTTGTGTAAATTGTGTTAATTTTTTGCTGTTTTATTTAGATGTTGAATGTTTGATGTAATTACTTCCGTAGTTCTGCTAACCATTTCCTAGTGAACTTTACAGATACAATCAGTTGTGGCTCATGATCTTTTTTTGTTGGTGGGGCCGAACAAACATTTTTGGAAAAATCATGGGTTTTGGGTTAGGTGTTGAATACAACAAACGTCCGTGTGGTTTCGGGGCTTACAAGAGAAACAAAAAATAGTACCACTGCGACCTATGAGGCATGTCGTAAGAGGTGACTGATGTAGGGACCTAGGGAAGCTACCATAGTAAAAAATAATAAGCATCGCAGAAATCAGATGTGCTGGCCTACTTGTAGGTGCATAACTGGCACAGCGTACAATCGCTCTTAATATCAGATTACATACATCACACGAGTGGTTACCGGGGCCCGCCCGAGTGGTTACCGGGGTCCAAATTTGGGGTGTAAAAATAGAACCACTGTTACCTGCCACGCATGTCGTAAGAGGCGACTAAGGAGGTTTGGCTGAAATTGGATGCACATGTCCTAAACGTGTACAAATCTGTGCGTTTAGGGGCCTACAAACCAATGTGCAACGTATACACGTTCTTGGCAAAGATCAAACATATCAGAGTGATTAAGATTGGTCGTAAAGAATGAACGCAAAGAAGAAGAAGAAGAAGATCACATACAAATCACACAGATTGAGTTAACAAGTGGTTGATATGGAGAGAAGAAAAAGTGGGTGCTCAAAGAAGAAAAAGAATACAATACAGTCACCACTTTATTAAATAGGTCACTGCTTGTCTAAACGTACATTGTTGTACACAGATGTATGTTGATGAAACGGACGATTACCGTAAACTATTCGGTGATGGTTAGTTCATTATTCCTATTATTTTCTATTAATTTTATATATCATTTGGTATTTACGCACCCAGACTAATTTTTAGCGCAATAACAGTGTTTAATTGTGCACTGACTTGGCCTCGTAAGAATTTCCCTACTGAATGAATGAAAATCACATATTTGTCTGTGCTAAATAACCAGTCACAGGAGAGGTCAGAGGTCACTATGTTAACGGAAAATGAAAATCTTGGCATATCCTTTACAGGACGCAACCATCAAACACAGTAAACGAGTCGTTGATTTTCTAGGCACCACTTATACATTCAGTAGTTTGCCATTGCTTTCTGCATAGTGAGGTCTATTTATACCTTTTGTAAAAATCCCACGGAAACAAATTTGCTTTCAAACTAGCCCACCGTGGGGTTTGAACCAGCTACGCTTGGGTTTGTTATCTAGTTCACTACTGCTTGAGCTACAGACGCTCTCTATGTTAACAGATGGTCTAAATAGACCTCATTTCTATTTACTTGATCAATAACAATAGTAAAAGCAATAAAGTCTTTGATTGAAAATGAAACCAAGAATTGAACTTGTTAGCTGAAAGTTCTGCAGTATAAATTATTTATAGAGGGTCCTTCATTTTCTAGAACATAGGCTGGACAAAGCTGCCCGGTTGCCAATGTCACTTAGGGCAACCCGTAGGACAACAAAAAAAACCTTGCAGAGTTCTCATCCTGTGACCGTCCGTCGCATAGAACATCAAGACTGGACCACACTGTGATCTTCTCCTTCACTGCTCTCCGCCAAGTCTTATTTTTGGTCTGCCCCTCAGTTGTTTTCCCTCTGGTAATTAGTTATTGGTTACTGATCTGATGCCACAGCACTCCAGACAGACCCATAGGTGCTCAGTCTCCCACAACAAATGTCAAAGGAGATACGTACTGATGGTTCCCGTGCCTCGCTGTTTAAACATACTCCTTTTTCCTGCTCATCATGCTCTACTTGTACAACATGTAATTCCAAATTCTGGGACACCTCTGGTGTCCACTATGTGGTAGTTCTTCAGTCACTGCAGCACACATCTGAGGTTGTTGTCATCATCGCTTGTGATGGACAGCTATTAGTTCTTGTGACAGTCTCTGGATCTCTTGTGAGTACATCCAACACAAGCAGTTATTGCTGATTCTCTTTGACAACAAAAATATCCAACGAATTTTTTTGCAAACAGGTTCATATCAAATGCTATGATTTCAGTGCACAACAAGAAACAGTATGTGAGAAAATGTAGAACATGGAGCAGAGAATTCCTCTCTCTCTCTTCTCGATCCCCAAGCAGAGAATTAAAATCTGAGTCCAATCCTGGAGTGTCCAATTCCTCTAACACAGGTGGGACATACCTGATCGGGGTTGGACATGTTGTCTGTTTGTGCGAACCTGCCTGTAACGCCCAATCCTGGTTCGCCCAATTCCTCTAACACAGGTGGCATGTACCTGATCGGGGTTGGACATTTGGGTGTTGTCTGTTTGTGCGAAGGTATCCGTAAAGTCTAATCCTGGAACAAATTCCTCTACCACAGGTGGAACAAAAAAGATCAGGGTTGAACATTGCTGCTTGTTCTATTTTTCCACGATGCTATTTGAGCCATCTATAAATAGTACAAAGCTGATGCGAAAATATTAATTGTGTTTTTATTTTGTATTTACTTAGAGAAGCTAATAACCGATTAACATATTGTTTGTTTCATTATAAAGACATGTGAATAAGTTGTACATAATTTTTATCCCACTTAGGGATTCCAGTAACTGGCGGTGGCATTGTCAGACGAAGTTCTATGAGTACACAGAAGCCTCCACCTCCTGTCCGACGTACAGCATCTGTGTCTGGGGCTCCGACTTATTTACAGATGTCATCAGAGAAGCAATCTCCTGCGGATGGACATGATTCATCTTATTCTATAGGCGGAGGAGAAGGTCTAATAGAGAGTCCTTATGCTGAACTGCAGGTCATACAACAGAGCATTCACGATCAAAACAGATCACAGGTGGCGGCATCTGGAGCAGCAGTCAAGATGTTACAGTTTCAACGGCAGACTGGTTCCGGAGATCAGTCTCACATAGGACTAGGGTATGCTCCTCATCCAGATGGTAGTTTCTTGCATACACATGACACTGGTGGAGGTCAGTATGCACCATCCCAACTTCAGGGTCCCACAACGACAACTAACCCTATCCAGAGTTTAAATACAAAGTTTGCTTCTCTTACTAGCCAGTACCAGGAGGAATACGGTAGGGATGAAGTTGATAGCAGTGGCAGTACTAGAAGCCTCGTACAGAAGTCAGCGCCGCAGGTTATGCAGAAACCAAACAAAAACGCCTTCCCGCCACCTCCATCAGCCATGGTGGCTCACGCAGATCAACCTCAACATCTACCATCTGCCCACATCGGTCCATCTGGCATCCCCCAGGCAAGCCAACATCCCCAGCAAAGAAACAAGTTCCACGGTCCTCAAACTCACCAACAGCTTCAGCATCAACTTGCCAGACAGCTACATCAGCAGAAGCAACAGCAGAGTCTTTACTCAGAACCAAACAGTTATCATGTACTGCCAGCGCACCCAGAGGAGGACTTTCCTCTTCCTCCAACGCAGGAGGAACTGCAGGAGATTGAAAGAGTCTACAGTCGTCAGCAACAGCAGCAGCAGCAACAGCCTCCTCCTCCTCCTGGTCAAACAATTAGAGCTCCAATACAACGCTCGAAACAAATGAAACAGGTAGCACAAGCTACAGTACCTCAACAGCTATCACTGCAACAGCACCAACTGCAACAGCAACAGCAAATGCAGCATTACCACCAGTTACAACAACACCGCCAGCAACAACAACACCAACTACATCAACAGCAACATCATCAGTTGCCGCAACAGCATCAGTTGCAACAACAACACCAACAACATCATTTGCAACAACATCCACAACAGCATCATTTACAGCAACAGTTGCAACACCAACAGCACCATTCACAACAGCAACATCGTCACCAGTTACAACAACCTCAAGATGTCCAGGCCTCACTTTTACTGGAACTAAAGAAGCGAGTATCCATGGATGAAAGTTCGGAAGCGTAACTTAAGGATGTACAAATCTGAACTACCCTCAAAAAGTAATAGCCCTTATCAAATTAAGAACAATCTGTAGAAAAAAAACTTATAATTACTGACCATTGTTTGTATCCAGACATTCATGTGTATCCGAACATCCACAATTATCCGGACATCCACATTTCATATTTTGACGATCACTTAATATTATATCAGATGTGTACTACCTGGAGTGGCACAAAGTCATATCCAGAAAGTTTGTTTTCTGACTTATCTTGATAGATAATTATGACAGAGAGATACTTTCTCTTGGTCTCCTTTGGGCATCACGAAGGATTCTTCTATTGTATTTCAGAGATGTATTAGCATTGTGAGGTTTCTATGATGAAGTTGTTATGGCATTTGTCTGTCGTTTAGAAGGTTCTGGGTTCGAATTCCGACCGGGTCACTTGTTCAATTGTTTTTCATGAGATCCCTTCATCTTTTTGCGTCGTTTTTACGGCAAATTTTAATCACTCTTTGTGATGTTTGATCTTTGCCAAGAACGTGTATACATTGCACATTGGTTTGGTAGGCCCCTAAATGCATAGGCTTCTACATGTTTAGGACACATGCATCCGATTTCAGCCAAACCTCCTTAGTCGCCGCCTCTTACGACATGCGCGGCAGGTAACAGTGGTTCTATTCTTCACACCACATATTTGAGTCCCGGTAACCACTCGGACGCTTGAGATCCCTAAGTCTGTTGTTGGAGCTACAGAGTTTGTGCATTGTGGGACGCTCTCGGGAGGTGGTTTTGCAATTTTAGCAGACAGGAACGTAGCCATATGGGGAAACACAGAGCAGTGAAGTCAAACCTTCACCTTTAGACATCTCTTAGATGTTGCATGGGGATAGAGAGAGAGGGAGAGAGAGATATGTTGGATGATGTGTCCAGAGATAGTTGTCTTGTGGCTTACTTTGATAAGACCTTAACTCTAAGTGGACCAGGGCAAAAGCCATCTTTTTACAAGCCATTTATTTTTAACTAAAAACGCCTTTAGTGTGGCTCCTGGTTAAAAGCATCCAACCCAAAGCCACGTAGTGTGGCCTCTGGTCCACAAGGAGTTAAGAGTTGCCCGTTTGCCCAGCGTGTTCGTAGCGCGTTGGACTACGGGTGACTATCCTCTGTGTGTGTGGGTTCAATTCCAGCGGATGGCAGAAAAAGCCCCAGATTTACGGTGTTCGTGGTACCGAACCAAAGGGTTACGATGTCCATGGCACTGAGCCGAAGAGCTGAAAAGCTCAAGTGCTTCTTGATCGGGGAAAAAAAAAAAAAGGAGTTAAGAGACAAGGCTGCTTTCTCCTGGTCTCCCTTGATTACAAAGAAGCATTTTTCTATTGCAATCCAGTGATAACAGTGGTTTTTGTGGTCTAAGTATTGCAATCCAGTGATAACAGTGGTTTTTGTGGTCTAAGTATTGCAATCCAGTGATAACAGTGGTTTTTGTGGTCTAAGTATTGCAATCCAGTGATAACAGTGGTTTTTGTGGTCTAAGTATTGCAATCCAGTGATAACAGTGGTTTTTGTGGTCTAAGTATTGCAATCCAGTGGTTTTTGTGGTCTAAGTATTGCAATCCAGTGATAACAGTGGTTTTTGTGGTCTAAGTATTGCAATCCAGTGATAACAGTGGTTTTTGTGGTCTAAGTATTGCAATCCAGTGATAACAGTGGTTTTTGTGGTCTAAGTTGTTAAGACTTTGCCTTGCATTCCAAAGGTTGTCGGTTTGAATCCGGGCCCACCTGTGTGTTTGTCGGGACTTACAGGGAGCAAAGAATAGTAACACAGCAACCTACAAGTCATGTCGCAAGAAGCGACCGAGTTAGGGGCCTGGGTAAGCTACCCTTGTAAATAAAAAGCGTCGCAGAAATCGGATGGGCTGGCCTACTTGCAGGCATGTAACTTACACAATGTACAATCTTTCTTAGGCTCGGATCACATACAAATCGCATAGTGGTTAACAAGTTGTCGATATGAAGCGTCAAGAAGAAGAATCCGGCCGCACTATTCTGTTCATGAGTGTATTTTTCTAGAGACTGCTGGAATGTTGCCAGAGCTGCAGAGTTAATGCTTTGTGCAATACTCTTGGCAGGTGGCATGTCATTTATGCGGAAAGGGACTGAGCCATATGGATTAAACCCAGTGCAAAGAAGTCAATCCTTCGGCTTTAGATCTTTTTTATTCTAGAGTAGTAGCATAATCATCTAGATCTGTTCTCTCTCTCTCTCCCTCTTTCTCTCTCTCTCCCTCTTTCTCTCCCTCTCTCTCTCTCTCTCTCCCTCTGTCTCTCTCTGCCCCGCATAGACCGATGAACCTAATCTTTTCATGAATACTGCTGTTGTTTTTAGGGACTCTGTCCCTCCTCACTTCTCGCGAAGCTCTGTGTTATCAGGCCTGTTAACTTGCAGTATGTGCTCTGCCGTCATGTCTGCCTTTTCACAGTGGCACAGGCTAAAGGATCTGTTCAGAGATAGGTACGTTTTGACTTTTCTTTGAGAATACCATATTGATCAAAGTTACTTTCTCCTGGTCTGCTTTGGTATCAAAAACATACCATTCTATTGTGATCCATAGGTTAACTCTTATTGGACCAGGGGACAAAAATCATGTTTTTTTAAGCCATTTGTTAGAATAAAAAACACCCTTCAGTGTGGCTCCTGGTAAAAAGTCAGTCAATACAAAGCCACATAGTGTGGCTCCTGGTAAAAAGTCAGTCAACACAAAGCCACATAGTGTGGCTCCTGGTAAAAAGTCAGTCAATACAAAGCCACATAGTGTGGCTCCTGGTAAAAAGTCAGTCAACACAAAGCCACATAGTGTGGCTCCTGGTAAAAAGTCAGTCAATACAAAACCACATAGTGTGGCTCCTGGTAAAAAGTCAGTCAATACAAAACCACATAGTGTGGCTCCTGGTAAAAAGTCAGTCAACACAAAGCCACATAGTGTGACGTTTGGTTCAAAAGAAGTTAAAGCATGTTCAGCATGTAGATTAGAGCGTGGACTCTCATTCGGGATAGGCTTGCATGTATCACTGCTGTAAAAGTGGCGAGCAATGGACCAGGCCGATATTATAAATTCCTAAGGAAGAGAAAATGTGTACATGATTCAAATAATAATGGTGAATCTCCCACACTAACCAGACTGCAAGAATTCCAAGTCAAATGTGGTGTAGCTAGACACGAACGCAGTACTGGTAGCCAAAGACGACAAGTAAACCAGCAAAGAATCAGTGTCGTTAGCCGCCACACACTGAGAAACACACAGAGGAAGAAATAGGAGCACTTATGGACTAATTAGTTTGAAGTGCAGTGATGATGATCCGACGACTAAACTAAAACTATTCACACAACATTTTGTTAGCCAGATTGTATTAGATAAAACAAATAGAATCTATATTTTGTTTGACTGGTATAGATGCTATTTAAACACTTGTAGATTAGAATTACTGTCAAGTGTTAGAATGCGTAAGCATGTTGGATACATGGATTTGTGAATGTTGGATGTACAGATGGTCGGATGTTGGATGCACAGATGGTCGGATATGTGAATGTTGGATGTACTTTTTTCTTTTTCTCTTGCCTCACAGTGTCAGGTCAAGAAGAGATATCTAAAACGGGCCCTTGTATGCGCCTCATAGATAGTGTCCTCCGTCGCCTCTGTTATCTCTGAGGTCCATCTTTTGCATGGCCGGCTTTTTGTTATGTACCCATTGTATCGGAGCAGCATTGCTCTTTGAGGTGCACTGTCTGTTGGTAATCTGATTACTTGGCCGAACCATTTAATTTGTTGTTTCTTGATGAAGTTTAGTACTGATGTTGGGTGTACAGATGTTGGATATGTGGATGTTGGATGTACAGATGGTCAGATATGTGGATGTTAGATGTACAGATGTCAGATATGTGGATGTTAGATGTACAAATGGTGGATGTCCAGATCTACAGATGTAGGATATATGGATGTTGGATTTGAGATAATGGATGTCGGATATACAAACACTGGATATGATAGTGACAGACGTGAATACTCGACACTTGCATCAAATGTTCATCTTTATCAATCGGGTGCACATCTGTTTGTACACAGTTACACATATTGTACACATTTACACTCTCTACACATTTAGTTTGTTTTTATAAATATATATTGCAAGGGTCCAGCCTTTTCATTTATGTACACAAACCACCAATTTATATCTGTACACAGGTCCAACAGGTACACACCTGTTTTTAACCGTATACAGGTCAAATCATTTATAACTGTACGCACCTGTTTTAGCTGTGTGCAGGTTCTACCGTTTATATTCATACGCAACTGTTTTAACTGTATACAGGTCCAACCATTTATAACTGTACGCAACTGTTTTCACTGTACGCATGCTCCATCTGTACATGTACATATATAATCCGAGCTGAGGTTAGATATTCTCAGATTTTGTAATTCTGTTTATTTGTCTGTATGTCAAAGAGAACAGATGTACTGTAAATAATTTATTTGTTGTTACAGTAGCCACAAGCTGAATTTGTTTCAGCAAGGTACTGTAAGACCGCAATTTTTTTTAATGAATTCTTTGTCGTGATTTGTTTTTGGATTGTGCAACTCTGTAGATTTTTTTTAATGATTTGTTTTGTTCTGCATGTTTGTGTATTCAGTAAGCGTGTGTTAAGGCAAACACACACCAGTTGATTTTGTTTTGAAAGATTTATCTGACCATGTTAAGTTCAAATTTTATGATTATAAAGTTTCAAAAAAAGAGAGAATTAAATGTTGGTTTAGAAAGTACTTTGTATTTTAGGTGGTCATCAGGGCGTCTGTGGCGTAGCAGTAGTGAACTCAATCTCAACCCAAGAGTACATGGTTCAAACTCTGTAGTGGGCAGTGTAGAAGTAAATTTGTTCATGTGGATTTTTGCGAACAGTAAAATTAGACCTCACCGTTCAGAAAGCAAAGTACCGAACGTTTAAGTGGTGCCTAAAAAAACATTTCGTTACTATGGTTGATGGTGACATCTTGTAAAAGATATGCCACGATATTCATCTTCATAGACAAAAGGTGGGCGTATGTGGCTTTGCGGTAGTGTGCTCACTCACAACCCAAGAGTATCTGGTTCAGACTCCGCAGCGGGCAGTGCAGAAGCAAATTTGTTTCCCAAAAATTTTTACAAACATTAAAATTCTTCCCCGTTCAGAAGACAATGACAAACTACTGAATGTATAAGTGGTGCCTAGAAAATCAAAGACTCGTTTTACTAGGGTTAATGGCAACGTCTTGTAAAGGTTATACCACGATTTTCATCTTCATAGGATGATCATAGTTTCGACAGTTTTGGAGTTGGACAGGAAGCAAGAGAAAATATTAGGATTGTGTTTAACCTGTGAAAGGCAGGCATTGTTGCTATTCAGTTCCTTCGATATATTTGGGGGATTGTACACAAGTTCTTTGACAGGTTAGTTCTGCAACATGGACACCTATAGATTTGCCCAAAGTGCTGTGAGGTTGGTTCCGTAACATGTGCACATACAGATTTGCCCAAAGTGCTGTGAGGATGGTTCCGTAACATGTGCACATATAGGTTTGCCCAAAGTGCTGTGATGATGGTTCCGTAACATGAGCACATAACGATTTACACAAAGTTCTGGGAGGTTGGTTCTGTAAAATATACACATATAGGTTTGCCCAAAGTGCTGTGAGGATGGTTCCGTAACATGGGCAACTATAGGTTTGCCTGAAGTGCTACAAGATCTGTTATATAACCTGTGCACCTATAGGACTGATGAATGTGGTGTTAGGTCATAATCGTATGATTTTTAGCGTAGAAAGTTGTGTAACAGAAATCACAAGAGCAGAGCTAGACTAAATAATGGTCAAATAGGAATGAGAGAAGGGGGGCAAAATAGGAATGAGAGAAGGGGGCAAAATGTTAGTTTTATTGTTGTTATGGCAACTGTATAAACAGAAACCATCTTGTGTATTATGTGTTGGGTCATTGTCCAGCATTCACTACTGTATAATAGCACTCCCAGTGCATCTTTGGAGCCCATCACTAAGAGACGAAGATGGAGGTGGTTTGAACCTCATTAAGAGATGGAGGTGGAGGTTGTTTGAACCTCATTAAGAGACGAAGATGGAGGTGGTTTGGATCTCATTAAGAGACGAAGATGGAGGTGGTTTGGACCTTATTAAGAGACGAAGATGGAGGTGGTTTGGACATGTATACCAGTAGGAGCATTGGCTAGGACAGCTCTCAGATGGACAGCGGATGGGAAGAGAAGGCCTAGACGTCCAAATGAAACATGAAGAAGAACGGTGGAGAGAGAGTTGAAAGAGTGCGACCTGACATGGGAGACGGTTGGTAGAAAGGCATCAAAACAGCACCAGTGAAGGTCTCTTGTGGAAGCCTTATGTGTCATTCGGGACACAAAGAGGATATAGTTAAACGGAAACCTATCATCAGTTAAACCTGGGACCCTAACCACAAAAAAGCAGAGAAAGGTGGGACTGTAAGTACAAATGTGCCCGTTTTTGTTTTGGTGGACCTCAGAGATAATAGAGGCGATGAAAGACACTATTTATGAAGCACACACAAAAGCCTGTGCTAGAAATCTCTTCTTACTCTGTAGCTGTGAGGCAAATCAGGATTGGAGAAGATAAAGAAAGACAAGGTGTCTCCCTTTTTCGACCTGAGACCGGATAGATAGTTTTTGCTGTTAAAGGGGAAACAACTATTAAAATAAAAGTTATCCTATCCTTTTGTTGTCAAGAGGAAACAACTATGAAAGTAAATGTTAACTGCTGTTGTCAAGAGGAAACAACTATGAAAGTAAATGTTAACTGCTGTTGTCAAGAGGAAACAACTATGAAAGTAAATGTTAACTGCTGTTGTCAAGAGGAAACAACTATGAAAGTAAATGTTAACTGCTGTTGTCAAGAGGAAACAACTATGAAAGTAAATGTTAACTGCTGTTGTCAAGAGGAAACAACTATGAAAGTAAATGTTAACTGCTGTTGTCAAGAGGAAACAACTATGTTGACTTTTGCTGTTAGGTTTCCACAGATCCCTGATCTCAGTGTAGGTGAGATTGAGTTCCTAGTCCTATTGGAGACGGTTGATAAAACGTAGGTTCTATGTTCAGTTTGAGCTCGTAAAAGAACCCTTGGCAGTTCAAAATCCAGAAGAGGAAACTGGAAAGCAGATGCCTGATCAAAATTCATTAGAAATCAGATGTCTGATCAAAATTTATTAGAAAGCAGATGCCTGATCAAAATTTATTAGAAAGCAGATGTCTGATCAAAATTTATTAGAAAGCAGATGTCTGATCAAAATTTATTCGAAAGATCAAAAACACAATTCCTACAAAATATCTTCACAATTACATCATGGACTCTCACCTCTGCTACAGAGTTCGTGCACTACCGCTGAGATCGTCCTGTATGAAAAAGAGATTGGAGCACACATGGTTACTCACCAAGTGCAATGTAAGAAAGAGATCGAAGCACACATGGTTACTCACCAAGTGCAATGTAAGAAAGAGATTGAAGCACACATGGTTACTCACCAAGTGCAATGTAAGAAAGAGATTGGAGCACACATGGTTACTCACCAAGTGCAATGTAAGAAAGAGATCGAAGCACACATGGTTACTCACCAAGTGCAATGATGATGGTCCTATCAACCAATCAAAGTTTTGTTGCTGTTGGGGGGAAAATAAATATTGCTAAGGGAAAGAACTATGAAAATATATGCAGGCTGTTGTTAGGGGACATAACTGGGGGTAAAAGTTTTATTAAGGGGAAATAACTGAAAATAAACATAGTTAAATATTATTTCTTTGCTAATACATTTGTTCTGAAAATATGAACAGAAAATATTGTGTGGTGTTCAATTTCCTATACAGTTGAAAATATTTCTCATGTATACCCAGCTGAAAATGATATATTTTAGAATTTAAGAGCAAATGTAGAGACTAGCCTGTAAAGGGTATTTTGTGTTGACATTTTCATTTAACTGAAAGATATGAACAAAAATAGGAGAGGTTAGTGGAACCTTTGCAACAACCACAAGTAGTTTGAGAATGAAGGTGTGGGTGATCACAGAGGTTGGTATCTCATAACTGAACTCCAATTGTCATACTCAGTGGCTCTATGAGCATGATACGCAATGTTGAAACAAGAATGTTGAGATGAAACTGGGTGAAGTTACTGGTACAGACAAGGATCAGAGAAATCACCTTTATATTTGTCCATGGGCATGCATGGGTCTGGGCACAATGAACGATCTGAAGAATTGACTGGTCTGGCTACGATAACAGAGGGAACTGAGACCAAAATGACATTCTTAACGCATTGAGTCTTTCCGAACTGAGGAGCTTCAAGGTTGTGAATCCCACTTGCTGACTAGATTGAGAGAGATGGGTGTCAATATTGGTGCAGGTTGAAAAGAACGACATACCAAATATGCAAAGAATCAACACCGAACTTGCGTGTTGTGCCGCTGGATTTGTTGAGTCTGGTATCAGAGCACCTATAGACATGTCCGGAATGCTATGATGATAGTCCTCACATAACTGATTCTACGCACCTATAGGTTTTGCCTCAAATGTAGAAATAGTGTCTCTAATCAGTTGTAAGAAAAAAGTGTGAAGTTATTAGAAATGGTTACAAAAGAATTCAGTTGAAAATTTATAAAACTGACGTTGAATCAATCGAGCGATTTAGGAAGTTTGAAATTACATGTTGTATAAGTAAAGCTAGATGCTTGAGGGGCAGAGAGGAGAGAAGCGGGTTTAACCAGCGAGCCACAAGAACCCTCAGTATGAATACTCTTTGACTTCTGTCGGGAGACCAAGCACCTATGGGTCTGCACGAGTGCTGTGACATCGGTTAAGTAACCAATAATAACATTGACGTTGAAACAATAGAACGATTTAGGGAGTTTGAAATTACATGTTGTTCAAGTAAAGCTCTGGCACTGGAATACATATTAAAGCTTGTATGCTTAACAGCATGAGTGGACAACCAATTCCATCATTCACCTGGGGAACAGACAGTAGACAGGTAGAGCTGGATTCTTGAGGGGGCAGAGAAAGAGAAATGTGTTTAACCAGCGATCCACAAAAACCACAATAACCTTTGTTATATGTTGGGGGAGACTGAGCGCCTATGGGTCTAACCGGAGTGCTGTAACACCAGTTCAATAACTAATAACATTTATGTCTCATCAATATCGTCTTGTTTACTGCTACATTGAGACTGTTTGTTCTTGTAATTTCATGTACTCATGGACAGTTTCTTTTTGTTGTTGATGACTAAATTAAAGTTTTCAAGCTAGTTCACTATTTCTTTTGTTTGATGTGTATATATATATATATATATATATATATATATATATTAAAATCGAGGGAAGATAAGAAAGACGAAGACAGAGAGAGAGAACATTTTGGATAGCCTGACTTCATGGCAAGGAAGAGGGACAGAGATTTGAGGAGAACCTCGATTGCTTACGCTAACCTGCAAGGCACGTGATGATGATGAGAAGAAGAGGCTAGACCACATTGTAACAACTGGTAAAATTGAGGGGAGACAAGACAGAGAGAATTTGGAATTTTGGACAGCCTGACTTCATGGCAAGGAAGAGTGTCAACATCTGAGATGATAGCAAACATTAAAGACAGAGATTTGTGGAGATCCATAATCGCCTATGCCAGCCGGCACGGTATCTTATGATGATAATGAGAAGGGGAGGTTTAGAACACATTGTAACAACCCTTACAATCGAGAGAAGACGAGACAAATTTTGGACAGCCTGACTTCATGGCAAGGAAGAGCGTCAACATCTGAGATGATATCAAACATTAAAGACAGAGATTTGTGGAGATCCATGATCGCTAACGCCAATAGGCACGGCGCCTGATGATGATGATGGTGCAAAGAGCTAGAAACTGAACATTAAGAGTTTCATGAGCTAATGTAAAAATGTTGGATCAGATTTGGATGAAGGCAATATTAGTTTATAAAATAACCCAAGTATTCAGTAATGAATATGGGAAGAGAACATAATAAACTAGACATCCATGTCAATGGCACTACATAATAAACTAGACATTCATGTCAATGGCACTACAATCAACCAAGTGCAAGAATTCAAATACTTAGGAAACATATTCACGGAAGATTAGATAGAGAGATAGAGGCTCGAGTGCAAAAAGTAAATGCTATAACCTACCAGCTAGCCCCATTGTTAAGGCACCCAAAAATAACACTGGCAGCTAAGCAACAGATGATCAACAGCATTTTCATACCTACTTTGTGTTACCAGAGCCAAACATGGACATTGAGCAAAGCGCAGTCACAAAAATAACTACATGTGAAATGCGTTGACTGCGAAAAGTTACCACCAACACCAGAAAAGACAGTCACCAACATCAGCATAAGAAAGAAAGTTGGCACAGAACCTGCTTGAATTACACTGAGAAACACAAAGAATGAAGTGGTTTGGCCACTTAATAAGAATGCATCCAAACTCCACAGTATACAGAGTCTTCTACAACAGAACATCGGAAAGAAGGCGAGAGAAAGACCACGAAAAAGATGGTTAGATGGCCTAGCAGAATCCTGTAATAGAGCAGCTATAACAATCACCCAAGCCACCAGAACAGCGCAAGACAAAAACAGAAAACCACGACACTGGGCAACAACCCGGTAGCGGTATCGGTAGCAGACTTATAGGTGCTCAAGTCTCCCCCAATAGATTTCGAAGGGTATGCGTACTGATGGTTCCCGTGGCTCGCTGGTTAAATGCGCTTTTCCCTGCCCTCAGTTATTCCACTTCTGACACCAGGGTTACTGTGGCCTAGTGGTTACGCCCTTTGCATTGCGAGTCGAAGGTCGTGGGTTCGAATCCAGACTGCGGCGTTCTGTTCACGAGTTCAGTTCTTTTCAGAGACCCTTAGGATTGTTGCAGGAGCTATGGAGTTCGTGCTTTGTGCAATACTCTCGGTGAGTGGCGTGCCATTTCTGCTGAGAGGGACCGAGCCGTATGGGGTAAAACCTGGTGCAATGAAGTCAATGCTTTGCCTGTCTGCCCAGCGTGTTCGTAGCGTTGGACTACGGGTGACTATCCCTCTGTGTGTGCGGGTTCAATTTCGCGGGATGGCAGAAAAAGCCACAGATTCCCCAGATTTACGGTGTTCGTGGCACCGAACCGAAGGGTTACAATGTCCATGGCACCGAGCCGAAGAGCTGAAAAGCTCAAGTGCTTCTGGATCGGGAAAAAAGTCAATCCTTCGGCTTTTAAACCCTTTTAAACAATGAAGGCACTGACACAATAAAGGCACTGACACAATGAAGGCACTGGCACAATGAAGGCACTGACACAATGAAGGCACTGACACAATGAAGGCACTGGCACAATGAAGGCACTGGCACAATGAAGGCACTGACACATTGAAGGCACTGACACAATGATGGCACTGACACAATGAAGGCACTGACACATTGAAGGCACTGACACAATGAAGGCACTGACACATTGAAGGCACTGACACAATGAAGGCACTGACACATTGAAGGCACTGACACAATGAAGGCACTGACACAATGATGGCACTGACACAATGAAGGAAAATTATGACCTCAATACAGGGACTGCCTCCTTACAGTCGGTTGCCTGGACTGGAGTGTCGTCACAATACAACATGTATGCAGGGATGAGTTCCAGTCCTCTCAAAGCCTCTTTACAGCCCAAATAAAATAAACTAAATAAATAGCTGTCCATCGCTGGCGATGATAACAGCCTCATACTTGTGCTGCTGCAGTTCTCTGGTGTATGCGGAGGTGAATGTCTAATCCTAGACCGCAATCCCCTACCACAGGTGGGGCATACATGATCGAGGTTAGACATATGGGTGTTGTGTGTTCTGTTTTATCACGCAGCTCGTTTTCTCTGTGCCTCAACGGCACGATGATTCTCAGCTATGCGGGTTCCTCTTGTGTTGTTACAGCGCACATTTGGCGATCTTGCTCCAGTGATTCCATGCACATTGTGTCTATATCAAAGCATTTCAGAGACACTTTAAGAATGTTTTTAAAGCGATTTTTTTTCTGTCCACCTGCTCCCTTTAAGCTCGCCATACATCAACTGTTTTGGGATGTATTTATCAGGCATCCGAGCAACGTGACCGGCCCATCTCACTTAAACCTTCTGTAACATAATGTCGACGCTTGGGAGCTTTGCTTTTATGAGGACTTCGGTATCTGGAATTTTGTCCTGCCAGTTTATTTTTAGTAGTCTGCTTGGACAGCTTGTGTGGAAGTGGTTTAATTTTAATACAACCCAAATACAGTGTTGACAGGCTGCTTCCTTACTGCCTCTGCAAGAACTACCTCCTTATAGACCGAAAACGCCCAGGTGAAGAACAGCAGAACAAAAACTGCAAGAAAAGAATCACATCTGAAACACAATACAGAGAGAGGTCAAGAATAGAGAATAATGGTGCGCATTTCTTGCTGAACTAAGCACCAGGGGCGTCATATGCCAGAGAGAGAGAGATAAAGACAATGCAAAGGCTGATTGCAGATTAGACAAGATATATTCATTTATACATTGTTACAACATTCACACAAAAATAATAACAAACGATGTAACAGTTAGTAATAACAATAAATGTATTGAGTGCAGTGCAATTAATTGCAATATTACAATAGATGTATTGAATGCAACTAATTGCAATATTACACAAACTGTATTGAGAGCAACTAATTGCAATAATTCAGTAAGTGTATGGAGAGCAACTAATTGCAATAACTGTATTGAGAGCAACTAATTGCAATATTACAATATACTGTATTGAATGCAACTAATTGCAATAATTCAGTAAGTGTATTTAATGCAACTAATTGCAATATTACAATATACTGTATTGAATGCAACTAATTGTAATAAATAAATTGAGTGCAACTAATTGCAATATTACAATAACTGTATTGAATGCAACTAATTGCAATATTACAACATATATGTATCGAGAGCAATTAATTGCAATATTACAATAGATATATTGAATGCAACAAATTACAATACATGTATTGAGTGCACCTAATTGCAGTATTGCAAAAGTAATGTTATGAAAGATGTATATAACAGATGAGAAAAGTTACAAGTAATAAGTTCAAGGCATTTGTTGGCGAGGTAATAACAAAAACGAAGCTCAGATTAGGCTCTGAATAATTCACATAATCAGATCAATATTAAAAAAAAAAAATACTTGCAACTTTGTCTAGATAATACCAGATCATACCACCACTACCACCACATTTATAACTTCTGTTTATTTCCTTGTCTTTTTCTCTCCATTTCTCTTTCGTGTTGGCTTACTGTGATTTCCAGCATAGTCTTTTTTCTGCAATCCTGTTTTGCCTTGCAGCGTCAGGATAAGAAGAGATTTCTAGAACGGGATTTTGTGGGCACTTCATAAACCTCCCGCATAGTGTCGAACCTGCGAGGGAAGAAAAGAATAGTATCACTGCGACCTACAAGGCATGTCGTAAGAGGCGCCTGAGGTAGGGCCAAGGAAGCTACCATAGTAAATAAAAGCGTCGCAGAAATCGGATGTGCTGGAATACATGTAGGCGCATAACTGGCACAATGTACAATCCTTCATAGGCTCAGATCACACAGAGTGGTTAACAAGTTGTCGATATGGAGCGTTTGATGAAGAAGAAGCTTCATTAAGTGTCTTTCGTTACCTCTGTTATCTCTGGTGTCCACCTTTTGCGTAGCCGGCTTTTTTGCTTTTGTATCTACTGCATCGAAGTAACATCGCTCTATGAGGTGCACTATCTGCTTATGTGGCCGAACCATTTAATTTGTTGTTTCTGATGAAGTCTAGTACTGATGTTGTACCCACTGTTTTCCTGATGTCTTCATTTCTCAACCGGTCTCTTCTTGTTACTCCCAACATTCTGCGTAGACACTTATCTCTGTTGTGACTAGTTTTCTTCTATCATTTAATGTCAGCATCCGAGACACAAGCATAGTCATATCGTCAAATATGACTCCTCTAGCTGATTTTTGCGTGAAGGCATGATTTCCTTATCACCAGTATCACTGAGAACATTCATGCTCCTAGTATTCTGATCTTTGTAATTTAATCTTCAAAATTAAATCAACAACTAATATAACTAAAATGACTCAAATCTAAGGTTGAAAGAAGCGTTCTCGACGTATATAGAATGTAATCCTCCACTACAAAATAGATAACCAAATAAATTGACTATTTGTATTTCTCTATTGTTTCATATGATGATGTCTGGAAGAAGAAGAAGAATGAGAGGAAGATCTAGAAGACGATGTGTACAAGATGTTATTGAAGATCTGAGAATGACCACTGCTGACACCAGTCAATTTGCACAGAACAGAGAGTTTTTCAGGACTGCTGTCATGGGAGCCAAGTTCGGAAGCGTCTAGCTACTTGATGATGATGATGATGAATTTGTTATAAAATATTTTAAGTTAATTAAGAAAGAAAAAAACATAACATGTCTATGAATATTCTCTTCCGCCATTAACTTTGTTTTAGAAGTGGGGTTAGTGACCTTGTGTGTGCTTGTTCTAATACACTTTGTCAGCTGTTATTTATGTTCTTGATACCGTCGCTCCATCTTTTGCGTGGTCTTCCTCTTGCTCTGTACTTGTTATACTTTTTCTGTGTGGCTCTCTGTGGTAGGTGATACCAAGGCATTCTTATCAAGTTTCCAAAACTTTTAATCTGTTGTTCTTTTATCAATTGCATGACTGGTTTCACATCCAGTCTTCTTCTGATTTCTTCATTTCTAATTTTGTCTCTTATTGTCACACCCGCAGCTCTTCTAATGCACTTAATCTCCGTCGTTAAGATTTACCGCTCATTAGCTTGCGATTATTGTCCATGTTTGACATAGTTAACATCAAGACCGTGCCGTGCTATGATATAGAGAGGCGGCAGAATCAGGCGGAACCATAAGGAGGGACGGCATAAGCAGCGAACTCAAAATTACAATTAATGGTTATTTCAAAGAAAAATAATTTAAGGGGCGGCATCTCGAAGACTTGCATCATACTGAGAAAATATACCGCACGGTCCTGAGTAACATACGAGTATTATTGGCCAGAAAATCCTTCTTATGTCTATGAATGTAAACTTAAGTTGCGTTAACATTCATGCAATCCAGCGATGTGTGTTTTCCTAAAAGTTTCACATTAAAAAATGACCGTATATAGTTGGACGTAAACAAGCAGAAAATGTGAATCAATGACACAATATGAAATCAAGTTGGAGATTTCTGCTACATTGAACAAGCAATAGCAAGACGATACGGGTAAATGTGAACAGGAATTGTTAAAAAGAGCATTAAAATGACCAACATTCAATAATACGAGAAAGATATTAGTTTTAAAATCAAAATATATTTTAAAAAAAAAAACAGTATGAAATGAGAATAGTCGATAAACATACAGTATATTCAAAGTTGCTATTAGCTGCGGTAACATAGATACGGAACAAACATTTGAATATATATATATGTATATGTGGTAGATCGCTTTCCATTATTATATACATAATTGAGACGCGTGATCATTTTAAGACATGAATGTTTTCAGTGTAGCGACGTTGTTTGTGAATGAGGTTTGGCACATTAGATAAAGATCATATCATATTCTAGCTTGAATGTATATCAGATAAAGGGTGGTATATTACCACTTTATTTTTGGTTGGTTTAACTCTTGATGCATTCTTCCTACTTCTAGCGCTGTCGTCATCTTGAATGTCGCATTCAGTCTTTCATTATGGTGTTTTTTCATCAAGTCTTTCCCTGTCAAACCTGTCATTTACAGCGCTTTATTCCCATTTCTGAGAGTAAGCTTGCAGATTGTTTTGGGCATAGAAATGAAGTGCACTTGACCGAAGCTGTCGCCACGCTTGGGTAGATTATCTGTTTTATTTTCTACATAAGAGAAAAAAAATGTTTATAATTTAATCTTTCAGAACTTTTATTTTCTATTTCTAGAGAAAGCCACTTGACCGAAGCTGTCGCCATGCAATATGTATCGGGTTGATTTTCTTTCTAACAGAACCAAAACTGTTCATAATTCAATCTTTTATAATTTTTTATTTGTTCTCTAATAGAGACATTTGATCTCTTTATTTACACTTATAAAAATCCACACGTTTCTTAATTTAATATTCTATTTTCTTGAAGTTATATTCTAGTTTCTTGAAGTTATATTCTAATTTCTTGAAGTTCTATTCTAATTTCTTGAAGTTATATTCTAGTTTCTTGAAGTTATATTCTAGTTTCTTGAAGTTCTATTCTAATTTCTTGAAGTTATATTCTAGTTTCTTGAAGTTATATTCTAGTTTCTTGAAGTTATATTCTAGTTTCTTGAAGTTATATTCTAATTTCTTGAAGTTCTATTCTAATTTCTTGAAGTTATATTCTAGTTTCTTGAAGTTCTATTCTAATTTCTTGAAGTTATATTCTAGTTTCTTGAAGTTATATTCTAGTTTCTTGAAGTTATATTCTAGTTTCTTGAAGTTATATTCTAATTTCTTGAAGTTCTATTCTAATTTCTTGAAGTTATATTCTAGTTTCTTGAAGTTATGTTCAAGTTTCTTGAAGTTATATTCTAATTTATTTAAGTTATATTCAAGTTTCTTGAAGTTCTATTCTAATTTCTTGAAGTTCTATTCTAGTTTCTTGAAGTTATATTCAAGTTTCTTGAAGTTATATTCTAATTTCTTGAAGTTATATTCTAGTTTCTTGAAGTTATATTCTAATTTCTTGAAGTTCTATTCTAGTTTCTTGAAGTTATATTCAAATTTCTTGAAGTTATATTCTAGTTTCTTGAAGTTATATTCTAGTTTCTTGAAGTTATATTCAAGTTTCTTGAAGTTATATTCTAGTTTCTTGAAGTTATATTCAAGTTTCTTGAAGTTCTATTCTAGTTTCTTGAAGTTATATTCTAATTTCTTGAAGTTCTATTCTAATTTCTTGAAGTTATATTCTAGTTTCTTGAAGTTCTATTCTAATTTCTTGAAGTTCTATTCTAATTTCTTGAAGTTATATTCAAGTTTCTTGAAGTTATATTCTAATTTCTTGAAGTTATATTCAAGTTTCTTGAAGTTCTATTCTAATTTCTTGAAGTTATATTCTAGTTTCTTGAAGTTCTATTCTAGTTTATTGAAGTTATGTTCAATTTTTTTGAAGTAAGGTTTTTTTCTTCAATCTGTTAATGCTTACTGGTTGTGTAAAGTTGATGAAGTTCTGAAAGTTGATGAAGTTGTGAAGTTGATGAAGTTCTGAAAGTTGATGAAGTTGTGAAGTTGTATGTATGTATCACCGCTGCATCCCCTTTCTTGTCTTCTACTTTTGGTAAGAAAAACTACCATACTATTACAATTTAGTTAATTAAATATAAACATCAGGATACAAACTGCGGTGTTTAATATAACATAGCAGTACTTCTATCCACAAATTGGTTTCATTCCAACTATTCCTTCAGCGCAGGTTAACGGTAGCTGGACCAACTTGAGGATAGCATCACACACACCTCGGAGAGGCTCGATACAGGCTGAGAATGGAATCAGCAGTACGTACAACCAGGCGATGAAGAAAGCGATAGGCCAGCCCAGGAAGAGAAGAATCAGGAACCAAAGTATTGACCACAAGAGACCAGGGCAAACGCTCCCTTGTCCAGATCCTTCACCTGATCCCATTGTCTAGTGAAATTTGTATATATAGATGGTGCTGTATTTGTCAGTTAGAAGCACCAAATGATGGTCTGGTATCTCTTTGTGGATTCTTGCAGGAAAATCTGAAATGAGATAGATGCAAACGTGGATCAGTTCTGCTGTATTTTTAAAAAAAATCCTTTCATTTAAACGGAACTATTTTTAAAAAAATGTCCAAAGCCTTTTCACACTGTAGATTATGAATTACCTGCCACTTCATATTTCTAAACTCTAGTGTGCAGGAGGTAGGATAGCCAATTCATTTCCTAATGCGTGGAACGCTGACTTTGGGATTGAACTCACAACCCTCTTGAGTCCGTTGATAGGCAAACGCTTACTTGTTACGCTAATCCGTCCCTCAGAGTCTCTTCTTCTTCTTCTTCTTTATCCTTCGCCCCTAGGGAAACATATGTCCGCAACCAAAGCCTTCCAAGCCCGCCTATCAAAGGCCACAGTGGCGGCTCGCGATCCTCTTTGTTGGTGGGGTCAGACAAACATTTGCGAAAAAAATCCTGATTCTGGGGTAGGTTATATTTTAATTCATAAAACAAATACACGTTACACATTATTTTTGTGGGGCTTGGCCTCACTTGCCCCTAATGACGAGCCGCCACTGAAAAACCATCTTTTCCAAATCTCTCCACTCTCTCCACGTTTTCTTGCATTCTGTCTCCCCTCCATGAGTCCCTCCTGGTGGGGTTCTTCTTCTTCCTCGGGTGGGGTGAGTTATGAATTTCTCTAGTTGTGGTTTCTGTAGACATCTAGTGTTTTTATGGGGTAGGATAGCTAGCCCCATGCTCAACCTCTTTATTCGCCTTTCACGACATGCTTGGCAGGTAACAGTGGTTCCATTCTTTACACCCCACTTTAGGCCCCGCTAACTATTCAGGCGTCATAATCTCTTACGTTACTTAATTCTCAGAGATATCTACGGTGAAGGGATTAAGCAGGGAAGTGCGGTATATTTTCTCAGTATGATGCAAGTCTTCAAAATGCCGCCCTTAAATATTTTTTCCCTTTAAAATAGCCTTCGACTAAGATTTTTTTTTTTAACTGCACAAAATGTACGAATACTATTTTTTTCTGAACATATAAACTACTTTAAATATACTCTATTCACCTCGGGTCTGTATGTTTCAATACGTCGCTGTAGTTTGTACTTTGTGCATTACTGTCGGCAGGTGGCGTGCTATTTCTACAGATAGGGACCAAGCTATATGTGGAAACCCAGTGCAATTAAGTCAGTCCTTGACATTTACCGCTATTTAATTAAAAACTCATTTCTCGTACTACCTTACTGCACATGAATGCTTCTGTAAAATATATCTATGCTTCCCCACTCCACGTAGTTCGCGGCCAGGAGCGCAGTGTTCCATGTAAGAGATATCATTTAAATGCCTGCTTCCATCATGCGTATCCAAGTTCTACGTGGTCTTCATTTCCTGTAGTTTCTCTGGCGTAGTGGTTAGGTTCTCGCCTCTTGTTCTAAATGTACTTGGTTGCTCCTCGAGGAACCATCAGGATATTTTTTCAGAGATCCCTGATTTAAGTGTAGGTGAGATCGAGTTCGTAGTCCTATCGAAGGACAATAAAATGTAGGTCCCGTGTTCATGATCAAATAGTATGTTCTCATCAGAATTTTGCCACCCTAGCATTCCTTCTAAGTTTTCTCTCTCATATGTCAGATGTCCCGCTTCTACAGCTTCATGCTCAAACCATCAGTAACATCCTGAATCCATCTTCTTCGTGGTCTTCCTCTCCTTCTTTTTGCCAGAATGCATCCTTCCATGATGGTCTTCTCCACCCTTTCTTGTCTCTATATATGTCTAAAATATTTCAAATTTTTGCATTTTTATCTGTAGCATCAGTCAATTTTCTTTGATTTTGAGTTCTCTCTATCTGTTTGATCTATTCTCTATAGATAGAATAAATCTATTTGTTCTATTCTCTGACCATGATATACGGATGACTATTCCGTAATAATTATTTTAAAAAGCACATAGATGTTTTCCACTGCCTTGTTAACTCTCCATGCTTCACATCCATACGTTGACACTTGTAATTGGCATACACTTAGTATTCTGAGCTTTGTTTCTCTCTCTCTCTCTCTCTCTCTCTTTCTCTCGTGATCATCGCTTAGACTGATGTACCAGATTCCTCAATAAATCTTATTCATATGGAAATCTGATTCATGCAGCCTTTAGCAGCGGTGTGTTTTTCGTCACATCATCAGCGCCATTTTAGAGCTCTGGTGCTCATCCTTTGGTGATGTGTCCGGTTTCAGCCAGCGTTTACTCGGTTCGCTCTCCGTTCTGTAGCCATCTAGTGTTTTTACGGTGTGGGGTAGATAGTCCTACCTACAAGTTCCTTAGTCGCCTCTTACGACATGCTTGGCAGGCAATAATGGTTCTATTCTTTACATCCCATTTTGCGCCCCGGTAACCGCTTGGACGATCTACGGATCTAACACCCTATTCCCAATTACAAACCAAGGTATCTACTTTCTTCTTCTTGGAACGCTCCATATCAACCACTTGTTAACCACTCTGTGTGATTTGTATGTGATCTGAGCCTAAGAGCGATTGTACGTTGTGTCAGTTATGCGCCTACAAGTAGGCTAGCACATCCGATTTCTGCGTATTTTATTTACTAAGGTTGCTTCCCTTAGGTTCTACATCAGTCGCCTCTTACGACATGCCTTGTAGGTCACAGTGATACTATTCTTTGTTTCCCTTACGGGACCCGGCACCACACAGGCGTCACACACGGTATGAAAACTGGTTATATATTATTATTCTTAATTAACATACGCCTATATGGTCGCAGTCTGCACCTGTACACAAACGTTTGAGGGTGTTCACATAACTATCTGTTTAAATAGATTTCTTATTTGTTCTAGCATTCCCGGGAGAAGTAAAGAAGGTCAGAACACGCCACTTTGGAAACTACAAATAGACAGTGAACAAGGATTAGGTTTTTTCAGGAAAAAATAAATTACCGAACGTAGGATTCAAACCACAATCCCTTATTTCTTACGCCACCCATTGCCTAGCCCCACAGACGAGAGTTTCAAAGAACACAGCCATATAGCCCTCCAAAAAAAGAGCTTTACTTACCCGTGTGTTACACAAACAGCGTCGAAATGTTGAACACCGAATAATCAGGTCTAATTAGATCGAACCAGAGCCAACTATAAACTTATGGGCTTCGGACTTGGGTAAAAATTATGGGAAATCAGACCACAACTACACCACATGACCTCGCATTACAGTATTGTTGTATATAGACGACTTCGTTTTAAAATCAACACAAAATGCTAAATCGAAGTTATATTATGCAACAAGTTAAGTTTAACAATAAGGAATATCAATATTTTGAATATTTTTCACCAATAAATAACCATAGACTCACAGAATTGAGTAAAATTGCAACAAAAAAACTTGCAGTGTTCTATCAAACATCTATATTTATATATTCCTACCCTCTTCTTTGATCTAGGTCATAGATTCACTGGTCAGTTGTCTGGCCTTGTTATCTAGAGTCGTCTGTGATCGAACAGTATTTGCACAAATATATGGGATAAGCTTTTAGTGTTTGTGTATATGAGATGAAACAACATCATACATACACACATATATACACATATAACATACATACACACATGTATACACATATAACATACATACACACATGTATACACATATAACATACATACACACATGTATACACGTATAACATACATACACACATGTATACACGTATAACATACATACACACAAGTATACACATATAACATACATACACACATGTATACACATATAACATACATACACATATAGCATACATACACACATGTATACACATATAACATACATACACACAAGTATACACATATAACAAACATGCCTACATCATTCATAGTAGTTTCAAATTTTTTGTAACAAGTTTGTGTACTGCAGCTGAGGTCTTCATGTGTAAGAAAGAGATCGGAGCACACACTGTTACTCACTAAAGTGCAATGATGATGGTCCTATCAATCATTCAATCAATCAATCAATCAATCAATGTAAGAAGAGAATAAGAAGTTTTAAGAACCCCAGGGTTCAGTACCAGCGCATCCCCTGGGGCTCGTAAAATTCCTTATTTTCTTTTGGAAGCAATATACCTTGCTCTGTTTGGACAAGCATTTGTGATTATGTATCATTATACAGACCGCTTGTTCAAGTGTCGCCCAGGTACAAGTAACTCAGTTATTTGTACATCAGTTACATGCCACTCAGTTACATGTCATTCAGTTACATGGCATTCAATTACATCTCAATCAGTTACAAGTAACTCAATTATTTGTACATCAGTTACATGCCACTCAGTTACATCTCAATTAGTTACACGTCATTCAATTACATCTCAATCAGTTACACGTCATTCAATTACATGTTAATCAGTTATACGTCATTCAATTACATCTCAATCAGTTACACGTCATTCAATTACATGTCAATCAGTTACACGTCATTCAGTTACACGTCATTCAGTTGCATGTCAATCAGTTCGTTTATTCACTTCCCACTCTTATCCTGTTTTACGCTACTGACATCACACAGTTACACACCATTCACACACCATTCACATCTACACACCACACAGTTACACACCAGCGCACCAATAACAGCTACACACCACACAGTTACACAGCAACACACAGGTCAAACTACACACCACACAGTTACACACAGTTACATACCAGTCACAGTTACACACAGTTACACAGCAACACACCAGTCAAACTACACACCACACAGTTACACACAGTTACATACCAACACACCAGTCACAGTTACACACAGTTACACACCAATCACAGCTACACACCACACAGTTACACACCAACACACCAATCACAGCTACACACTACACAGATACACACCAGGCACAGTTACACACCAGTGTTAAAAAACTATCACACATTTACCCCAAGTAACAACGCCAGATCTCCAGAAATCCGCTATAAATTGTTGATGCTATTCCCTCAATGAACTTTACTTGCGTCTTACAGAACAAGAAAGAGTAATGCAGGGGAAAAACGTACACACATTCTGAAATGCTTATAGTAGGAAGGAATTGAATAAGTAAAGACAGCTTGGTTGTCGTTACTGTACCATAAGCAAACCAGTGCAAGGGAAAGAACACCGGCTGTTTTATGGAGGGTGGGGAGAGGGGGGTTTTGGGATGTTTGCATATATAAAAATGTGGGCGTACAGTTGTGTAGTTTAGGAAAATAAACGTTGAATTATTGAAAATCTTATGTGAACGCACTTTTATATTTAGTTCAATATATATGCAGGATAAACTATAGTCCGTTCAACTTGTCATGCCCACAGATGAAAATTTATATATTTGTAACCATTTGATGAAAGAACTTGAAAACTTACATGTGAACTACACATGTTCCCGACGATACAAAATATGTTTTGCCATTCAAACAATCATACCATCTAGAAGTTTCCTTTTTTGTGCTATATATTTAACACGTCCATTGGGATAGTTGGGAAAAGCGAATGTTTGCAGCCATTTAATACATTGATGACAAAAATAGCAACATTCAGGACGAAATCCATGGTTTTGGAACAATTCTTGCATTTCCCGTGCACCAATTCAACTCGTGGTTGACCGTGGTACACAAATGACACTATAAGTAGGACACGCACGGTTAGTTAAAGGCCTATATCGAAATTAATGTGAAGCTATTGTGTCATGTTGTTGACTTCTCAAAACAGACATTGATATAACATTTCTAATTAGTTTGAAGTTACAATGCAGAAAGTGTCATTAATACTATACGCGAATTTCCGAAAAGAGGCACATATGGGTCATCTGTTCCACAGCATACAAGAACTAGAGAAAAGAGCTATTTTATTGTAGTGATACCTCCCTACCACATATGTTAACACACGCACATTGTACCGAAGACGTAGAGATTTGAAAAGAACGTCTCCAATTAGCTCCACCATTGCCAGTCCCAAACCTGGACGTGAAAGGGGGATGGCATTATGCTATGGCAACTAACTTTAAATGTAATATAAGTTATTTAAGAATCAATAGTACAACTAAGTCTACATTTGTTTAAAATTTCAGGACTCGATTGCAAATATCAACATTGAATTTCCCCTCATCCATGTATGGGCTGGGATGATACGCCTTTGCATGAGACCTGTCATCAAATATCATATTGATACGTTTACTCTAAAAACTCAAATTTCGTTTCAGACTCGTCAAATATGCCTCCAATATCAAAGGAAACCGTTATTTTACAAAAACCAGGTTTCATATAGCAATTTCTTCCATCAGACATTTACGACGGTATAATTCTAAGATTGGGTGCAAAGTTTCGCTACTATAGAATTGATGGTTTTGCTGCAATTCACATTGGACTGTGGGCATGAGTTGTTGAACGGACTACAATACAGTCTGATTACCGCTCATAATGATGCCTAGGTAACACGTAGAGATCTTTATATAGTGGTCATATAGATCTTTCCAGAAAAACCCCCCACAAAATAGATAGATAATAACAGACGCGTTAATTCGTTTTTAAAAGTGACAAAACGCATATATACGTCTTTAGCTGCTCAAGGGTTAAGTTTTACTACATATGACACGGTAAAATTCACTCGTGAATAGAAAGGTGTTGTTTGAATTTAAACCCACGGTCTTCGTAACGCACAGCAATGGCTTAACCACAGAGACCTCCCCCTCCTTCGTTGTATATCTAAGCTTGATAAAGGCTCTCTGCTCGACACATTTTCTTTGTCAATTTTCGTTACATAATTAGAATAGTTCTTATCGTATTTGTTCTTTGCTGCTACTAATCTGTACCTCTCCAGTCTGGTCCAAGTTTGGTTTATAGAAGATTTACTACCTGTCTAACATTTCGATGTCAAGCAATGAGTAAATGACTGTTGTAGCTTGCCAATCTACTGTTTTATGTGTAACAAGCGACTGTGCTAAGATTTAACGTAGGCCGGGGTTTAGCCCTCCTTGACAACACCTGAGTCATGGATAACCTTTACGGTCACAGTGACTAAGTAACACAGGAGTTCTCAAAATGTTTAACCCCTCCACCCTTCCGAACGGCTATACTGGCTCACAGTCCTTCCTTCTTTCCTTTCGTTGGCTTGAAATATTATCTATATATTCAATGTTGTCTCTTGTATCCTTCCTTTCGTTCACTTGAAATATTGTCTATATATTCAATGTTGTCTCTTGTATCCTTCCTTGCTTTCGTTCGCTTGAAATATTGTCTATATATTCAATGTTGTCTCTTGTATAAACTACACAATCTTCGCAATATCTCCAACAGCGTCCAGCGACTGACCGTACCAGTTCGATTTTGATTGATGAGCCTACTCACGTACCTGTTATGCTGTTCTTTTCTGCCTACTCCAATCTTCAAACCCAGCTCCTGCAATCTAGTAGTTGACGTGGATTGGTTTAAATGAAAATCTTCTTTGCGGCCACACTCTATGAGGGCGTTCAAAATATCAGCTCTATCCATTGACTGGCCCTGCGATATAGTGGCAGAGCCAGTCAGATATTGCGAAGGAGATCGGAGCACCTATGGACATGTCCGGAGTGCAATGAAGATATTCCAAACTGAAATACTATCTGTTGTAGCTCACACAGGGGTCCGTGTAGTTTGATGGGGCTCACATTATTTATTAACTCTTAGTTTCCATACACTAAAGAGCTTTGATAGATTGATTAATTGATAGGACTATCATCATTGCACTTCGGGGAGCAACCATGTGTGCTCTGGTATATTTCTTACACAGGAAGATCTCAGCTGCAGTGCACGAACTCTGTAGCACCGACGTCGTCCCTGATGCAATTTTCTTCTTATTTGCGTTCGTTCTTTACGACCAATTTTAATCACTCTTTGTGATATGTTTGATCTTTGTCAAGAACGTGTATACGTTGTACATTGGTTTGGTAGGCCTCTAAACGCTTAGGACACGTGCATTCGATTTCAGCCAAACCTCCTTAGTCGCCTCTTACGACATGCGTGGCAAGTAACAGCGGTTCTATTCTTTACACCCCAAATTTGGGCCCCGGTAACCACTCGGGCAGGCCCAGGTAACCACTCTGGCGGGACCTCGTAACCACTCGGCGGGGCCCTGGTAACCACTCGGCGTGATGTAATTTTGAAGATGGTAAAGATATTTTGTATGAATTATATTTTAAATCTTTTTCTAATCAATTTTACCCAGACAGCAGCTTTCCAGTCTGTTATTCTCGATTTTGAACTGCCAATGGTTCTTTTTCGTGTTTAAATTGAACACGTGACCTACATTTTATCGTCCATCTCCGATAGGACTAGGAACTCGATCTCACCTACTATGAAATCAGGGATCTCTGGAAAAATACCCAGATGGCGCGATGAGGGCGCGAACCTGATACTTCTGACACGAGAGACGAGCAGCTAACCGGTCTACACCACAGAGACTTGAAGCACATAAAAATAAAACAGCACAGGGCAACTAACATAAAAATAAAACAGCACAGGGCAACTAACATAAAAATAAAACAGCACAGGGCAACTAACATAAAATAAAACAGCACAGGGCAACTAACATAAAATAAAACAGCACAGGGCAACTAACATAACAATAAAACAGCGCAGGGCAACTCACATAACGATAAAACAGCACAGGGCAACTAACATAACAATAAAACAGCACAGGGCAACTAACATAACAATAAAACAGCACAGGGCAACTAACATAACAATAAAACAGCACAGGGCAACTAACATAACAATAAAACAGCACAGGGCAACTAACATAACAATAAAACAGCACAGGAACTAACTGCAATAACAGCACGGAACTAACATAACGATAAAACAGCACAGGGCAACTCACATAACACGACAACAGCTTGTATACAAATTAAAGAATAACTCCCACACAAGTTATTGATAACCTTTGAATTTGAAATCTGAAATGATCGACAGACCTGGGACACCATTAGACTAGTGTTCAGTGTCACCGTGACACTTTGAAAAGAACAACAAACACAATTAATCTCAACAAAAATATTAGAAACGCAAAACTTAATTTTGGAGGAACACGGCTTGTTAAGCTTTTCACTCCGTAATTATTTTGTAAGCTTCAGACGCACTTATACATTATTACTTTATACAATGTAAACAATACGATACTTTTATAATCGGAGGAAGAGAAATACCTGAACTAAGATATGCTGACGATACAGTGTTACTGTCAACATCACAAAAGGGATTGAGAAAATTATTAGCAGAAGTGAAAGATAAAAGCGAAAAACTAAATTTATATCTCAATGTGGCAAAAACAAAAATAATGACAACAGATAAAACGAACATGACAAAAGATATTTTTGAGAGAAAGCAGAAAATGTGAACAGTTTTGAATATCTTGGTTTACTGCTAACAACAGATGGAAATGGGATGAAGGAAATTAAAAGAAGAACAAACATGGCTTTACAAAAATTAAACAACTAAAAACAGTATGGAACGGAACTGATACAAAAACAGAGATAAAAATTCTAAGAGCATGCATATTCCTAGTGGCAATGTATGGGTTTGAAGCATGGACATTTAATAAAGCAGTGGAAAAAACATACATGTTCTTTTGAATATAAGTGTTACAGAAGAGTCCTTCGTATATCATGGACAGAGAAGAGAACAAACAAATGTATACAGAAAGAACTGAGAATCAAAGGAAACTGACTGATGCTACAAATAAGAATGAGAAAATTTAAGAGTTTTTTTTACATATAAAGATACAAGAAGGGTTGAGGAAGACCACCATAGAAGGAAGCATCCCGGCGAAGAGGAAGATCACGGAGAAGATGGATTCAAGATGTTACTGACGATTTGAAGGAGGAACATCTGACCGAATAGAATAGAGAGCGGCTCCTATGCGGGACACTCGTGTTCAATCGGTAAGGCTGATGATTTTTTTTTCTGTCTTGAGAATTAAAGAAATATCCTAACCTGAAAAGCTTCACGGCGACTGCACTAGCCATGTGGCCATTAAATTGCTCTCAGGCTCACGTCCCACCCGTCCTACACCGACCTAAATAGCGGTACTAGAGACAGTAACGATAGTTTTTTGTTTTTAGTTGTTGATTTGAACAAGACGGCTGCAAAGGTGGGACATCTCACCTATGAGAGAGAGAAATTCTGAAGGACTGTTGGGGTGGCAAAGGTGTGACATCTCGCCTTTGAGAGAGAGAGAGAAATTCTGAAGGACTGTTGGGGTGGCAAAGGTGGGACATCTCACCTATGAGAGAGAGAAATTCTGAAGGACTGTTGGGGTGGCAAAGGTGGGACATCTCGCCTATGAGAGAGAGAAATTCTGAAGGACTGTTGGGGTGGCAAAGGTGGGGCATCTCACCTATGAGAGAGAGAAATTCCGAAGGACTGTTGGGATGGCAAAGGTGGAACATCTCACCTATGAGAGAGATAAATTCTGAAGGACTGTTGGGGTGGCAAAGGTGGGACATCTCGCCTATGAGAGAGAGAAATTCTGAAGGACTGTTGGGATGGCAAAGGTGGAACATCTCACCTATGAGAGAGATAAATTCTGAAGGACTGTTGGGGTGGCAAAGGTGGGACATCTCGCCTATGAGAGAGAGAAATTCTGAAGGACTGTTGGGGTGGCAAAGGTGGGGCATCTCGCCTATGAGAGAGAGAAATTCCGAAGGACTGTTGGGATGGCAAAGGTGGAACATCTCACCTATGAGAGAGAGAAATTCTGAAGGACTGTTGGGGTGGCAAAGTGCTGTCAGGACAATCTATTTAATGAGAATGACACAGAAAAAAACGAAAATTAGAAAAATTTTAAAAAATGTTACCTATCTAGAACAGCTGCTAGTAAACAAGAACTGATATTATGAACAAACTTCAACCACTATTCTAAAACTGTATATAACGTCTACACTTTAGCTGAACACAACTTGCCGAACACAACTTGTTTGCAACAATTCTGTACACAATTATGAACCAACATATGGTTATGGGTGTATACACATCAACGGTAACCAGGCAACGTGTATAAATAGTTACAGAAATACAAATGGAAGACGGTTTAAAGGTAAGGGGGCGGGGTTGTTTGTGTAGAATGGAGGCGGTTACTTAGAGATATTATGTCACCTTGTTCTAGTAATGATACTACAGGGAGGGGCGGCGCAAGGAATGTGTTACTTCGTTTTGTTCTCTACACATGCACTTCAGAATGTTTCACGAGAAACTGTGCGTAAGTACTTTATAGAAGTAAGTATACGCGAAAACAGTACACGCATGTACGCTTTCTCTCTCTTCTTCTCTCTCTCGCTCTCACTCTCTCTCTCTCCACGTGTGTAACACACGCTGAAATATGTATTCAGTGTCAACGAAGGCGTGTGAGTTTGAGCATTTTATTTTTCTTAAGGATTAAACGTGTTTTTTTGGTTTTTTGTAACGACAGGGATATCAGAGCTAAGCTAACACGTTTATATCTAGAGTTTAAAGGGAGTTTTAAAGCCGAAGGATGCCCGCCTACCCAGCGTGTTCGTAGCGCGTTGGACGACGGGTGATAAGCCCTCTGTGAGTGGGGGTTCAATACCGCGGGCTGGCAGAAAGCCACAGATTCTCCAGATTTACGGTGTTCGTGGCACCGAACCGGAGGGTTCCGATGTCCATGGCACCGAGCCAAAGAATTGAAAGCTCAAGTGCTTCTGGATCGGAAAAAAAGCCAAGGATTGACTTCATTGCACCGGGTTTTACCCCATATGGCTCGGTCCTCTCCGCAGAAATGGCACACCACCTACCGAGAGTATTGCACAAAGCATGAACTCCGTAGCTCCGGCAACAATCCTAGGGTCTCTAGAAAAACTGCACTCGTGAACAGAAGGCCGCGGTCCGGATTCGAACTCACGACCTTTGACTCGCAAAGTAAAGGGCTTAACCACTCAGAGACCCCCCAGATGAGTCACCCTTGTTGTGTTATATCCGTGTTTTATGTAGTGTGGTCTTAATATTGTCTATCCATCTTTTCTTGGTCTTCCCTTAGCTCTAGTACCCGATCTCTTTTATTGTATGCTGTTATTGGTGGTTAATTGTATTCCATTCTCATTAAATGTCCAAAACACTGTATTTGTTGTCTTTCGATGTATTCGATGCATGAAGTTATGCCTACTCTGCTTCTGATTTCCTCATTTCGTAGTCTGTCTTTCCTGGTGACCCCCACTGCCTTCCTCAAGCATTTCATTTCACACGTGGTGAGCTTTCTGTGGTGTGTTGCTGTCAGAGACCAAGTTTGATTGACAGTCAACAAATCCATTAATTTTGTCTTGGCTTAAAAAATTGCAGACAAACCTACGAATTTCTAAAATTGTTTGTTGACGCTCAGATTTACTTGTGTGGGCGTGTCTGCAAAAAATGAGAGCGTATGACAACCCTATCTAATATCATCATCATCATCATCAGGTGCCGTGCCAGCTGGCGTAGGCGATCATGGATCTCCACAAATCTCTGGTGTTTGTTATCATCTCACATGTTGACACTCTTCTGTGCCTTGACGTCAGGCTATCGAAAATGTTTTCTCTCTGTCTTCCCCTGTCTCGTCTACCCTCGATATCACTAGTTGTTACAATATGTTCTAAACCTCCCCTCCTCATCACATAAAAATGATGACTGTCTCTTTCTTATATTGATGATAAGCTTACTCTGTGTCTTGACCTCATTCAACATTTCCACATTAGTCATTTTAGCAGTCTATGGGATTCTCATCATTCTTCTGTAAAACCACATCTCTGTGGCATCCAAAGATTTTTCTATCTGTTTGTTTATTGTCCATGACTCGCATCTGTATGCCAGTATTTGTTCCATGTAGCACTGTAAAACTCTCATTCTGATCTCAACTGACAATGACTTGTTGCATATAAAGCTTCTCATTTTCTGGAACGCTGCTTTGGCCTGCTCTATTCTGCTATTTATTTCTGATCTGCATCTGCCATCTGATGTTACCAGGACTCGAGCAGGACCGTGCGGTATATTTTCTCAGTATGATGCAAGCTTCGAAATGCCGCCCCTTAAATGTTTTTCTTTAAAATAACCTTCTATTGTGATTTTTTTAAAAACTCCACAAAATGTACGAATACTAAATTGTATACATCAATATCGGAATAACACAGACCAGTGGCGGCTCGTCATTAGGGGCAAGTGGGGCCAGGCCCCACCAAAAATAATGTGTAACGTGTATTTGTTTTATGAATTAAAATATAACCTAACCCAAAATCATGATTTGTCCGCAAATGTTTGTCTGGCCCCACCAACAAAAATGATCACGAGCCGCCACTGACACAGACCAATAAAGAAAAGCGTTGCGTAAAGTTTTTAATTATTGAATGGTTCAAATTGTAGTTTGATTTCGCTGCTTATGTCGCCCCCCGTACGGTGACGCCTATTGCGGACGCCTCTCTTTATCATAGCACTGCACGGCCCTGACTCCGAGGTATTTCAATTGCTGTACTAGATGAGAGAAAGAATTGCTGTACTAGATGAAAGAAAGAATTGCTGTACTAGATGAGAGAAAGAATTGCTGTACTAGATGAGAGAAATAATTGCTGTACTAGATGAGAGAGAGAATTGATGTACTAGATGAGAGAAAGAATTGCTGTACTAGATGAGAGAGAGAATTGATGTACTAGATGAGAGAAAGAATTGCTGTACTAGATGAGAGAGAGAATTGATGTACTAGATGAGAGAAAGAATTGCTGTACTAGATGAGAGAAAAAATTGCTGTACTAGATGAGAGAGAGAATTGATGTACTAGATGAGAGAAAGAATTGTTGTACTAGATGAGAGAAAGAATTGTTGTACTAGATGAGAGAGAGAATTGATGTACTAGATGAGAGAGAGAATTGATGTACTAGATGAGAGAGAGAATTGATGTACTAGATGAGAGAAAGAATTGTTGTACTAGATGAGAGAAAGAATTGTTGTACTAGATGAGAGAAGAATTGATGTACTAGATGAGAGAGTTGATGTACTAGATGAGAGAATTGATGTACTAGATGAGAGTGATGATGTACTAGATGAGAGAGTTGATGTACTAGATGAGAGAGTTGATGTACTAGATGAGAGAGAGAATTGCTGTACTAGATGAGAGAGAGAATTGATGTACTAGATGAGAGAGTTTATGTACTAGATGAGAGAGTTTATGTACTAGATGAGAGAGTTGATGTACTAGATGAGAGAGTTGATGTACTAGATGAGAGAGAGAATTTCTGTACTAGATGAGAGAGAGAATTGATGTACTAGATGAGAGAGTTGATGTACTAGATGAGAGAGTTGAAGTACTAGATGAGAGAGTTGATGTACTAGATGAGAGAGTTGATGTACTAGATGAGAGAAAGAATTACTGTACTAGATGAGAGAGAGAATTGATGTACTAGATGAGAGAGTTGATGTACTAGATGAGAGAGTTGATGTACTAGATGAGAGAGTTGATGCACTAGATGAGAGAGTTGATGTACTAGATTAGAGAGTTGATGTACTAGATGAGAGAGAGAATTGATGTACTATATGAGAGAGAGAATTGATGTACTAGATGAGAGAGATGATGTACTAGATGAGAGAGTTGATGTACTAGATGAGAGAGTTGATGTACTAGATGAGAGAGTTAATGTACTAGATGAGAGAGAGAATTGCTGTACTAGATGAGAGAGAGAATTGATGTACTAGATAAGAGAGAGAATTGATGTACTAGATGAGAGAGAGAATTGATGTACTAGATGAGAGAGAGAATTGATGTACTAGATGAGAGAGAGAATTGATGTACTAGATGAGAGAGAGAATTGATGTACTAGATGATAGAGAGAATTGATGTACTAGATGATAGAGAGAATTGATGTACTAGATGAGAGAGAGAATTGATGTACTGGAGAAAGAATTGATGTACTAGATGAAAGAGAGAATTACTGTACTAGATGAGAGAGAAAATTGATGTACTAGATGAGAGAGAGAATTGATGTACTAGATGAGAGAGAGAATTGATGTACTAGATGAGAGAGATAATTGCTGTACTAGATGAGATAGAGAATTGATGTACTGGAGAAAGAATTGCTGTACTAGATGAGAGAGAGAATTGATGTACTAGATGAGAGAAAAAATTGATGTACTAGATGAGATAGAGAATTGATGTACTAGAGAGAGAATTGATGTACTAGATGAGAGAGAGAATTGATGTACTAGAGAGAAAATTGATGTACTAGATGACAGAGAGAATTGATGTACTAGAGAGAGAATTGATGTACTGGAGAAAGAATTGATGTACTAGATGACAGAGAGAATTGATGTACTAGAGAGAGAATTGATGTACTAGAGAGAGAATTGATGTACTAGATGACAGAGAGAGTTGATGTACTAGAGAGAGAATTGATGTACTGGAGAAAGAATTGATGTACTATATGAGAGAATTGATGTACTAGATGAGAGAGAGAATTGATGTACTAGAGAGAGAATTGATGTACTACCAAATAGACATCACGGTAAGTAAGCGGGTTCTTTATTTGCTTACACATGCATAACAATTTCTAAAGTGCATAGCACAGAATAGCCTACTAGCTAGACGCTAGGCTAAATATAGGCTAAAGTTTCTTCACATTTGAGAAAGAAAAAAACACAATATTTCTAAAAAGCCGAACGTATATATGTACTGTATGTGTATGTGTGATTCTAAACTTCACGCCATGCTAGGGACAAATAAAGATATATGTATGTGTGTGTGTGTATGTGTGTGTGTGTATGTGTGTGTGTATGTGTGTGTGTGTGTGTGTGTGTGTGTATGTGTGTGTGTGTATGTGTGTGTGTGTATGTGTGTGTGTGATTCTAAACTTCACGCCATGCTAGGGACAAATAAAGATATATGTATGTGTGTGTGTGTGTGTGTGATTCTAAACTTCACGCCATGCTAGGGACAAATAAAGAATATATCAGGAGGAGGGAGGAAAAAAATCCCAGAAATAGATTGCAATACTAATATTTGTGTGAATTCTTACTACGATTTGAAGTAAAGGTTAGGAACGCCGTACATTTTAAATATCTATTCGGGATACGCCCTTTTCATTGAGTCCATACAGTGTGCTAGGAAGAAGGAGGACACAAGGCAGTAATGAGCAGAGGCGTGCACTTAATGGGGATCGCTAGCAACTAGACACAGCTGAGGGCCACATATTAGTCATTTCTTCAGGTCATATTAACATATAATTAATCTTGTCTGATGAAAGGTACACCTACAATTACTACTACTACTACAAAAAGCTAATTGCATATCCTTTACAGGACTTTGCGAATCAACCTCAGCTTTTTAACGTTGTTTGTGATTTTTCTAGGCATTATTACGTTCAGTAGTTTGTCATTGCTTTCGGAACGGGTGGTACCATCGTCCTTTAGTAAAAATCCACGCGAAACAATTTGTAACCAAACTGTCCGCAGCGTAATTCGAACTCAGAACGTCGGGTTTAATAGATCGAGTCACTATCCCCTAAGCCACAGACGACAGCATTACTACTACTACTATTACTATTACTACTATTACTATTGCTATTACTACTGCTACTAAAACAAAAACTACTACTACTACTGCTACTACTGCAACTGCTGCTACTGCTACTACTACTACTGCTGCTGCTCCTGCTGCTGCTGCTACTGCTACTGCTACTGCTACTACTACTACTACTGCTGCTACTGCTGCTGTTGCTGCTGCTGCTGCTGCTGTTGATGCTGCTGCAGCTGCTGCTACTAGACAGACCCTACTGTTACGTATCGATCAATATTTCACCTTAAACATTGTATCCTATATATCAGCCATGACAACTAATAAGGGACACAACTACTAAACAAATTCTAAGTTACATACTAAGTTATTCTCCCTTCCTCCTAGCGTCAGACATCATTGATAAAAGACATTACAATAGAAATATTTTGTCTCTACACATGTGTACAGGATGGACAATGTCCAGCAGACTTTAGAAGCAGGTATTTTACTTGCACCATATGTCTACAATTTTGTATCCGGAGGTGTAGTCTTGCCTATGCACCACCAGAGCCAACTATAAACTTATGGGCCTTCAGACTCAGGTAAGAATTATGGGAAATCAGACCACAACTACACCACGTGACCTCGCATTCCAGTATTGTTGTATATAGACGAATTCATTTTAAAATCAACACAAAATGCTAAATCAAAGTTATATTATGCAACAAGTTAAGTTTAACAATAAGGAATATCAATATTATGAATATGTTTCAGCAATAAATAACCATAGACTCACAGAATTGAGAAAAATTGTAAAAATAAATTGCAGTGTTCTATCAAACATCTATATTTTCCTGCCCCCTTCTCTGATCTAAATGAGGGAGTCCCCGATCAGTTGTCTGACCTAGTTATCTTGAGTTGGCTGTGCGCGCCCAGGTATGTTTTGTATGTAACCATAGTGCACCCAGCCTCCCAAAATAACAGTACTCCGCCTTTTGGTTAATATCAAAGTGTCTAGAAAATCATCGACTCGTTTACTGTGGTTGTTGGTTACGTCCTGTCAAGGATATACCACGGTTTTCTTTCATACAAACATTGAAGTACCACAACGACCATTTATTGTTCTATTTATGTTCTATATTTTGTAAGAATTTATATTTTTTAATTGTTCTAATTAATTTTGCCAGTGCAGCAATTTTACAGCCTGCTCTTCTCGAGTTCGAACTGCCATTGGTTCCTTTTAGTCGCCCGAGTGGTTACAGGGGCTCAAATTTGGGGTGTAAAGAATAGAACCAATGTTACCTACCACTCATGTCGTAAGAGGTGACTAAGGAGGTTTGGCTGAAATCGGATGCACATGTCCTAAACGTGTAGAAATCTATGCGTTTAGGGGCCTACCAAACCAATGTGTAACGTATACACGTTCTTGGCAAAGATCAAACATATCACAAAGAGTGATTAAAATTGGTCGTAAAGAACGAACGCAAAGAAGAAGAAGAAGAGGTTCCTTTTAGTCAAACATGGACAATGAGCAAAGCGCAGTCACAAAAATAACTACATGTGAAATGCAGTGCTTGCGAAAAGTTACCAATAACACCAGAAAAGACAGAATCGCTAACATCAGCATAAGAAAGAAAGTTGGCACAGAACCTTGCTTGAATTACATTGAGAAGCAAAGAATGAAGTGGGTTGGCCACTTAATAAGAATGCACCTAAACTCCACAGTATACAGAATATTCTACAACAGAACATCAGGAAAGAAGGCGAGAGGAAGACAACGAAAAAGATGGATAGATGGAGTAACATAATCTTGTCAAAGAGCAAAAATAATAATCACCCAAAGCCACAAGAACAGCGCACGACAAAAACAGAAAACCACGACACTGGGGAACAACCTGGTAGCAGTATGACGACAAAAGAAGTAGAAGAATGGTACTTTTACGAGCTCAACACGGGATCTACATTTTATCGTCCGTCTCCGATATGACTAGGAACTCGATCTCACCTACAATGAGATCAGGGATCTCTGGAAATTTATCCCGATGACTCCACGAGGAAGCAAACCGAGTTCCTTTGCAACCAGAGTCAAACACCCAACCGCTACGCCACAGAGTCCTCCATAACATGACATGACTACATAACTGTTGTTACCTTATCTGCAGGAACTTCATCTTCTCGATAAAGTAGCTACACGAGAGAGCAAACCGAGTTCCTTTGGAACCAGAGTCAAACACGTTAACTTCTACACCACAGTCCTCCATAACATGATCAATTTACATAACTATTCTTACCTTATCTGCAGGTATTTCGTCTTCTCAATCAAATTTATACAGTCACAGTGTACTCATAATTTTTATAACTCGGTAGCACGCAGTGTTAAAACAGAACAGTGCTTAGCACAGGTTCTAGACTGTGTATGTCAGGAAATGCAGAAGTATTAAGAAAAAAGAAACACTTCACTACCTGGTATGTTATACTTCTTCCTACCTGTAAACCGGGAACTTAATGTGACCTCAATATTAGCTATGCACACTGACGTGGTTTGATGTGTACTTTTATTGATGTCTAATGTATCAGTTGCTGACGATCTGTCTTATTGTGTGGTGGGTGGGATAGTCTCTGTACAAGTTAATCGAGTCATACCATGTTTATGGGATAGTTGGGGGATGTGGACTAGTCATGGATGTGAAATTGTATACAGTTGATACAAAGCGGAATAGTTGGGGGATGTGGACTAGTCATGGATTTGAAATTGTAAACAGTTGATACAAAGCGGAATAGTTGGGGGATGTAGTTGATACAAAGCGGAATAGTTGGGGATGTAGTTGATACAAAGCGGAATAGTTGGGGGGTGTAGTTGATACAAAGCGGAATAGTTGGGGGATGTAGTTGATACAAAGCGGAATAGTTGGGGATGTAGTTGATACAAAGCGGAATAGTTGGGGATGTAGTTGATACAAAGCGGAATAGTTGGGGGATGTAGTTGATACAAAGCGGAATAGTGGGGGGATGTAGTTGATACAAAGCGGAATAGTTGGGGGATGTAGTTGATACAAAGCGGAATAGTTGGGGATGTAGTTGATACAAAGCGGAATAGTTGGGGGATGTAGTTGATAAAAAGCGGAATAGTTGGGGGATGTAGTTGATACAAAGCGGAATAGTTGGGGATGTAGTTGATACAAAGCGGAATAGTTGGGATGTAGTGATACAAAGCGAATAGTTGGGATGATTGATACAAAGCGGAATAGTTGGGGGATGTAGTTGATACAAAGCGGAATAGTTGGGGGATGTAGTTGATACAAAGCGGAATAGTTGGGGATGTAGTTGATACAAAGCGGAATAGTTGGGGGATGAAGTTGATACAAAGCGGAATAGTTGGGGATGTAGTTGATACAAAGCGGAATAGTTGGGGATGTAGTTGATACAAAGCGGAATAGTTGGGGATGTAGTTGATACAAAGCGGAATAGTTGGGGATGTAGTTGATACAAAGCGGAATAGTTGGGGATGTAGTTGATACAAAGCGGAATAGTTGGGGATGTAGTTGATACAAAGCGGAATAGTTGGGGATGAGTTGATACAAAGCGGAATAGTTGGGGGATGTAGTTGATACAAAGCGGAATAGTTGGGGGATGTAGTTGATACAAAGCGGAATAGTTGGGGGATGTAGTTGATACAAAGCGGAATAGTTGGGGGATGTAGTTGATACAAAGCGGAATAGTTGGGGATGTAGTTGATACAAAGCGGAATAGTTGGGGGATGTAGTTGATACAAAGCGGAATAGTTGGGGGATGTAGTTGATACAAAGCGGAATAGTTGGGGATGTAGTTGATACAAAGCGGAATAGTTGGGGGATGTAGTTGATACAAAGCGGAATAGTTGGGGATGTAGTTGATACAAAGCGGAATAGTTGGGGATGAAGTTGGATACAAAGCGGAATAGTTGGGGATGTAGTTGATACAAAGCGGAATATTTGGGGGGATGTAGTTGATACAAAGCAAAAGGCCGACCACGAAAAAAGTGGACATCAGAGATTTTTTTCCCGATCCAGAAGCACTTGAGCTTTTCAGTTCTTCGGCTCGGTGCCATGGACATCGTAACCCTTCGGTTCGGTGCCACGAACACCGTAAATCTGGGGAATCTGTGGCTTTTTCTGCCATCCCTCGGAATTGAACCCGCACACACAGAGGGATAGTCACCCGTAGTCCAACGCACTACGAACACGCTGGGCAGACGGGCGGACATCAGAGATAACAGTTTTTCGTTTGTGGGAAAAAATGAAAAAATTCTAACCTGAACAGCTTCGAGGCGACAGCACAAGCCATACGACCATTAACTTCCACAGACTCACGTCCCACTTGTCCCACACCGCCCTAAAAGTGGTACTACAGACAGCAACAACAACATTAACAACCAATATCGACAACCATCTCTCAATCTGGTCAACGACTTGGATTCACAACCCTAAAACTCCTCTGTTCGGAAAGACTCTCTCAATGCGTTAAGAATGTCATTTCAGTCCATTGCAGCTGCTTCTGATATCGAAGTCGTGTCAGCTAATCTATCAGCTCGTTCATCACCAACAACTCCTGCGTGTCTAGCGACAAAAACAAAGGAGATTTCTCTGATCCCTGTCTGTGCCAGTAGATGTACCACCCAGTTCCGTCTCATCATCACTGTTTCGACTTTACGAATTGTATTCATGGAGTCACTGAGTATGAAAGCACGAGAGTAGTCATGAGATGCCAATGAAGACATTGTCCCTGTAACCGCCCGTAACCTCCATTGATAAAAACATGTGGGTTTCAGTAGCCCACACTGGCCTCTCTTACTATTTTCCTATTCAGTGTGCGAAGAGGATACATATATATATATATCTATATAGAGAGAGAGACTAAAAAGTTAATGGTATATTCTTTACAGGACTTTGCAAATCAACCCCAGCTTTTAACGCTGTTTGTGATTTTTCTAGTCATTATTACGTTCAGTAGTTTGCCATTGCTTTCTGAACGGGTGGTGCCATCGTCCTTTTTTAAAATTCACGCGAAACAATTTGCAATCAAATTGTCCGCAGCGTGATTCGAACTCAGAACATCGGGGTTAATAGACCGAGCTACTAACCCCTAGGCCACAGACCCCAACATATACATATATATATATATATATATATAGAGAGAGAGAGAGAGGGGAAGAGGTAGTGACTATAATCTCTCTGTAATTCAGAATGATGTATTTAGAACCACTGACATCAATATCAAAAGAATGTTGTCAGTGGCGGCTCGTCATTATGGGCATGTGAGGCCGGGCCCCACCAAAAATAATGTGTAACGTATTTGTTTAATGAATTAAAATATAACCTAACCCAAAATCATGGGTTTTTTCCCGCAAATTTTTGTCTGGCCCCACCAACAAAAATAATCACGAGCCGCCACTGAATGTGTATATCCGAGTCTGTCTGCCGCCTTTGAATTGACAAATATGTGACACCTCCGCAGTTACTATTCAAGGACTGGTCATGTATAAAGTACTGCGAGTGGTGACTTAAATTTGAAGACAGTGCACACTAGCCTATGTCTGACGCACTTATATGGTAAAATCAGGGATTCTCAAAATGGTAACAAATTAGACATCCCAATTATTACAATATGATACAAAATCACACCAAAAAGGAAGGCCAAGATTGTGTATTCCTGGGAAGTGCATTTGGAGGTTAGCATGACTGGAGACGTAAGTAAAAAGCAAATTTTTGCTATGCTCAATAAAGTTTAAATATGCCGAGAGTATTGCACAGAGCACGAACTCCGTAGCTCTAGCAACAATCCTAGGGGTCTCTGGAAAAAATGCACTCGTGATCAGAACGGCACGGTCCGGGTTCGAACCCACGACCTTCGACTCACAAGGCAAAGGGTTTAACCACTTAGCCACAGAGACACCCAATAAAGTATGGAAGCCAAAGGATTAAATCTTAAATATATATATATATATATATATATATATATATATATGCAAGTAGTGTTATGGGAGTGTTGTTAAACAGTAGTTAGTGCTGACTGCATACAAACTTCACAGTATATAGAGTCTTCTACAGCAGAACATCAGGAAATAAGGAAGACCACGTAAAAGATGGTTAGATGGCATAGCAGAATCCCGTCAAAGAGCAAAAATAACAATCACCCAAGCCACCAGAACAGCGCAAGACAAAAACAGAAAACCAGAACACTGGGCAACAATCCAGTAGCAGTGTGACGACCACTGACGGCTCATCATTAAGGGCCAGTGAGACCGGACTCCACCAAAAATAAGGTATAACGTGTATTTATTATTTTATAAATTAAAATATAGCAACCAAAAACCATGATTTATTCGGATAAAAATGTCTGGCCCCACCAACAAAAATGATCACGAGCCGCCACTGGTGACGACAAAATAATTCATTGTGGCATGTTTGAATTTTAAAATTAGTATCATTTGTCCTAAGCTGAAATTTTCTTTATTGCATTTATTTTGTATTTCTATAGTTATTCTTCAATTTGCTAAAAAAAAATGCTACCTAGTTATATAAAGTCTTTGACTAGTTTTAATTGATGTGTGTCGATGTAGATGTTGGTAGTGTTTGCCTCTCTAGCGAATGTAATTACTTCTATTTTGTCAATGTTTATTCTCATATTGTATTCATTTCATGTTAACTGAAGTTTGTTAATGTACCCTTTTGAAAGTTTTCTATTTTGCAGACATGTAACAATAGTGTAACATCTATGGAAGGGAACGGATTATTTTAAAACAATCTAGAGCCATGCCTGCCGACGTAGACGATCAGTCTCTCCACAACACTCTCTCCTTGTTACAGTTAATCAATTCTTGCTTTCTGAACGGTGAGATCTGTTTTTACCTTCTCGTAAAAAAATTTAAAAAAATTCCCACAAAACGAATTTGCTTCCAAATTGCCCGGCGCAAAGTTTTAACCAGGTACGCTTGGATTGTGATCAAGCTCACTACAACTTAAGCTACAGAAGTAGATTATTACCTCTTCTTCTTCAAACGCACCATCCGTTATCAGTTATATGAGGACTATCATCATAGCATTCCGGACATGTCCATAGGTGCTCCGATCTCCGCCTCAGCAAATCCAGCATCGTCCAGCGACCCAACAAGCCAGTTCAATGTTGATTAATAAATCTCTTTGCATATTTAGTATGTCGTTCTTTTCGGGCACCAATATTGACACCCATCTCTTTCAATCTGGTCAGCGAGTGGGATTCACAGCCCTGAAATATCACCATATCGATCACTTGTTAACCACTTTGTGTGATTTTATGTGATCTGAGCCTAAGATCGATTGGTCAGTTATGTGCCTACAAGTAGGAGAGCAGATCTGTTTTCTGCTATGCTTTTTATTTACTAGGCTAGCTTCCCTAGGTCCTACATCAATCGCCTCTTACGACATGCTTTGTAGGCCACAGTGATACTATTCTTTGCTCCCCTTGCAAGCCCCAGCAAATTATTGCAAGTCTAAAGCCAAGGAATTGTCTTCATTGCACCGCTATTTACCCAGTATGGCTCGATCCCTCTCCACAGAAATAGCACGCCACCTGACAAGAGTATTACACAAATCACGATCTCCGTAGTTCCTGCATCAATCATAGGTTTCTCTAGAAAATAAATGCACAGGTGAACAGAACGGCGCGGCCCGGATTCGAACTAGCGACCTTCGAAACGCAAGACAAAGGTTCAGCCGCTTATTGATGATGATGATGTTTTACATATGATGAAAGTACGAATAATATTGTACTAAGGGATATAAGCTTCGATCATCGCTACTCCCACAATAGAGGCTAAATTCCAACCACTGTAACATTTGATCGTAGACAACCTTAAAGCTGAAAAATAAAAATATTTGATTACATGTGTGCTAAAATTGGAGTCAAGTGTATCACAATCGGAAATCCCCGATCATACTACGTGCTAGGTGTGTTATGTTACCATGGGCAACTGACACAATAACAAATAACTCATGTAAGGTGGGTGGAATTATTAACTTTTGTTATCTCCCATTGAAGAAAGTAATATAAATTAAATGATATCAATATGGGAAGTAATATATTCAAAGGGGCACAATTCATAGACTTTTAATAGAGGTTGTGAGTGGAACGGTTAAACGTAATGCAAGACTGTTCGCTTATCGACTCTGACCTATAAAGAATTAAAATTTAATCCTACTCTTGAATTTCTACACGGAAGGATAGGAATTTTGACCCCTAACTCCTGACACTAGGGCCTAGAAATACGAAGTGAAATTAATTCAAACTTTAATGTCTAAAAAGGCTATGGGAAACTTTTATTTTATTATAAGGGGTGGGGGGTAGGAAGGGGTGAGTCACTGATCGAATTGATATAAACATTTCTTCTTCTTTTTTTTTTATGGGGCCGTCCCAAATGTGCCATACCAGGTGGACCCCGTACAACGGAACGTGAAAACGTTTATAAAACTATCAAGCCCCATCAATCCTTCGATCGATGGCACTCCCAGTTTTGTACAAGGGTAGCCATGTGGCGTAATGAAGGTTTCCGACCTTCGGCTTCGATCAAAAGGGCACTAGTTCCGTAACACAAGCTGATATCTTTGTTTCGAACCTCTTGTTAAGAACTCTTTGTTATTTGTGTGTGATCCGAGCCTAAGAGCATTTTCTCTGCCTTTTGGCTATGATCAAAGTGTAGTATCTGTTCTTACGATGCTATTACCCACTTGATTGAGCTCAAGGTATGCAAGCTTTCACTAAACGTCAAATGGCAAGATATTACCCCTACTAAAACCCGAGTGATCTCGATCGAAAGATTTATTACGCTTGGAGTTGTGCAACCGTTTTCACGTTCGTTAATTTTGGGTCCATATGGTGGGCACCTCCGGGCAGGCCCTATTAAAAATTGTTTTTCAAGAGAGATCGATTGTACGTTGTGTCAGTTATGCGCCTACAAGTAGGCCAGCACATCCGATTTCTGCGTCGCTTTTTATTTACTAGGATAGTTTCCCTAAACATCTACCCCAGTCGCCTTTTACGACATGCCTTATAGGTCGCAGTGTTACAATTCTTTGCTCCCCTTGTGAGCTCCAGCAGCACACAGGTAACATGCACATTTGAGAGTGTGTATATGTTTGGTGGAGGAAGTGAATGATGTTTGTTTTTTTCATGTACATTTTTTTGTTATCTATTAAAGAGAACTGATCCCTCAGTGTTCATTATCGATCGATGTGCAAAGATGATAATCTAATCGATCAATTAATCAAGAAATCAATACATGTAGAAATAGAGCGAGAGAGAGAGAGCGAGAGAGAGGGCGAAAATGAGATCGATCATCATCCAATTGTCTTGATCAAAACTTAGCCCCACTAACAGTTATTCCAACTGTGCCTCTCGCTTCTCGACAGTTTGGCTACGGTTAAAGTGTAGGGCCCATTTGATCCCGGCCTAAAGGTGGGAAGCCTTTATAGAGACAATAATAATAATAATAATAATTCCTCACGTACTGTTATACGTTACATAGGGCCTGCAAGCAATTTCTCCATACCGTTCTATCCTGGGCAACTCGCTCAATCTCTTCCATGGAACCGCGACCGATATTTCTTGCCTCAGCAAAGTTCGTTTCAAGGTCTCCTTAGGTCGTCCTCTCTTTCTTGAACCCTTTGCATCCCACTTCAATGATTGCTTTGATATTTGTTGATCATTTTCTCTTTCTCTCTCTCTCTCTCGATCACCGTCCAGACCGATGTACCTGATCCCCCATAAATTCTATTAATGTGGAAATCTGATTCATGCAGCTTTAGCATTGGTGTGTTTTACATCAGATCTTCAGCAACATTTGGAGCTCTGGTGCTTATCCTTCGGCGATGTGTTGGTTTCAGCCAGCGTTTACTCGGTTCGCTCTCCGTTCTGTAACCATCTAGTGTTTTTTTACGGTGTGGAGTAGCTAGCCCCACGCCAAACCTCCTTAGTCGCCTCTTACGACATGCGTGGCAGATAACAGTGGTTCTATTTTTACACCCCAATTTGGGCCATGGAACCACTGGGGCGTGACAATATAAAAAATGTACACTTCTTCGACAGTATCAAATATGTACATTTCTCCTACAGTATCACATATGTACACTTCTCTGACAGTATCAAAAATGTACACTTCTCCAACAGTATCAAATATGTACATTTCTCCTACAGTATCACATATGTACACTTCTCTGATAGTATCAAATATGTACACTTCTCCAACAGTATCAAATATGTACATTTCTCCTACAGTATCACATATGTACACTTCTCTGACAGTATAAAATATGTACACTTCTCCAACAGTATCAAATATGTACACGTCTCCAACAGTATCTAATATGTACACTTCTCCAACAGTATCAAATATGTACACTTCTCCAACAGTATCAAATATGTACACCTCCTACAGTATCAAATATGTACACTTCTCCAACAGTATCAAATATGTACACTTCTCCAACAGTATCTAATATGTACACTTCTCCAACAGTATCAAATATGTACACTTCTCCAACAGTATCAAATATGTACACCTCCTACAGTATCAAATATGTACACTTCTCCGACAGTAACAAATATGTACACTTCTCCAACAGTATCAAATATGTACACTTCTCCAACAGTATCTAATATGTACACTTCTCCTACAGTATCAAATATGTACACTTCTCCAACAGTATCTAATATGTACACTTCTCCAACAGTATCAAATATGTACACTTCTCCAACAGTATCAAATATGTACACCTCCTACAGTATCAAATATGTACACTTCTCCGACAGTAACAAATATGTACACTTCTCCAACAGTATCAAATATGTACACTTCTCCGACAGTATCAAATATGTACACTTCTCCAACAGTATCAAATATGTACACTTCTCCAACAGTATCAAATTATTGTTTAATTTTTTTTTTTTTCGATCCAGAAGCACTTGAGCTTTCAGCTCTTCGGCTCTGTGCCATGGGCATTGTAACCCGTCCGTTCGGTGCCACACACACCGTAAATCTGGAGAATGCTTCCAAACTCCACAGTATACAGTCTTCTACAACATAACATCAGGAAAGAAGGCGAGAGGAAGCCCACGGATAAGATGGTTAGATGGCATAAGCAGAATCCTGTCAAAGAGAAAAATAACAATCACCCAAGCCACCAGAACAGCGTAAGAAAAAAACAGCAGAAAACCATGACACTGTGCAACAACCAGATAGCAGCATAAAGGAAAAATCACATATTATATTCAAGAGGGATAATCCAATATATTATTGTTACGCGTTGCTGCTTCTTTGATTACTTCCCTTTAGTAAGATATCGTTTTTATGCAATTCAACTTTGTAATTCACATTTTTTTACAGTAACATTTTCAACTGGACATAGGTCAGTGGTATGTCCGGACTAAAGTGGGACATATTTTGTTAACTGTAGTACTCCTCTTTCAGTTCCCAGGGGTCCTGGAAGCTTGTCAACTTCCTTGCGTGGAATGAGATCCAACCATCAAAGACGAGTCTGCTTGAGGACCAGCAATAACAACAACGGTAACAGTAAGCTGAAAATGGAATCATCAAGAAGAAAGGGCAGACCAAGAAAAAGATGGGCTGATGGACAGACATCTTATTTTATTTTTTATTTTTCCGATCCAGAAGCACTTGAGCTGAAAGCTCTTCGACTCGGTGTCATGGACATCGTAGCCCTTCGGTTCGGTGCCACGAACACCGTAAATCTGGGAATCTGTGGCTTTTTCTGCCATCCAACGGAATTGAACCCGCACACACAGAGGGATAGTCACCCGTTGTCCAACGCGCTACGAACACGCTGGGCACGCGGGCAACAGACATCTTAAAACTCCATAACACCACGGTTTATCAAGCGACTGAGGTTGCACTATCTCGGAAACCGATCATCAGTTCAACCTACAACGCCTAACGGCAAAAAAGCAGAGAATAACAAAAGAAAGAAAGTAAGTAACTGTAACAATAACAACACTAGATATCGATTGATGACCCTACTCACACGTCTGTTGTGCTGCTCTTTTCTGGAGGCTCCAATCTTCAATCCAAGCTCTTGCAATCTAGCAGACCAATATGAAAGGAGGCATCCTTGCAAAGAAGAGACGTTTCTGTAGGTCTAATGAGAATTTTCTGTAGGTCTAATGAGAAATTTCTGTAGGTCTAATAAGAAATTTCTGTAGGTCTAATGAGAATTTTATGTAGGTCTAAGGAGAAATTTCTTGGAGTTTCTGTGGCTAAGTGGTTAAGCCCTTTGCCCTGTGAGTCGAAGGTCGTGGGTTCGAATCCGGACAGCGCCGTTCTGTTCACGAGTGCAGTTTTTCCAGAGACCACTAGAATTGTTGCTGGAGCTATGGAGTTTGTGCTTTGTGCAATACTCTCGGCAGGTGGCGTGCCATTTCTGTGGAGAGGGACCGAGCCATATGGGGTAAAACCCGGTGCACTGAAGTCAATCCTTCGGCTTAAAAACCCTTTAACACCTTTTAGAGGAGAAGTCTAACTCAGGACGTGAGTGATGATTTGAGCATGGCGACAGCAGAGGTAGGACATCTGGTATGTCAGAGAGAGAGAAAAATTCTGAAAGAATGTAATGGTGGCAAGGTTCTTTTCAGGACAAACTCATGGATGATGATGATGATGATTCAACAGAAAGATTAAATAATACAATTCATACCAAGTATTTTCACTATCTTCTAAATTACAACTTGAAACTTCGCCTGCGCTACGGAGTTCGTGTACTGTTGCTGAGATCTTCATGTGTACGATTGATTGATTGATAGAGCCATTGTACTTCGGTGAGTAACAATGTGAGTCCCGATCTCTTTCTTATACAGAAAGATCTCAGCGGCAGAGCACGAACACCATAGCACCAGCGAGGGTTGCCGGTATAAATTTGAAGATGGTTTTATTTTTTCGTCTGAGCATCTGTAGCTCAAGCAGTAGTGAGCTCAATCACGAACCCAAGCGTACCTAGTTCAAACCCCACGGTGGGCAAGTTTGGAATCAAATTCGTTTCTGTGGGATTTTTACAAAAGGTAAAAATAGACCTCACTGCACTGTTCAGAAAGCAATGGCAAACTACTGAACGTATAAGTGGTGCCTAGAAAATCAACGATTCGTTTACTGTGGTTGATGGCTACGTCCTTTAGGATATGCCACGATTTTCATTTATGTTTTATTTTTAATTTTTCCCGGACATCGGCTTTCCAGCCTGCTGTTCTCGATTTTAAAACAGTCACGTGTTCTTTTACGTTCTCAAATTAAACATTCAATCTACGTTTTATTGTAAGACTTCTATAGGACTAGAAACTCGATCTCACCTACACTGAGATCAGGAATCTCTGGGGAAATATCCAGATGGCTCGAAGGAGAAGCAAACCGAAGTACCATTGACACGAAAGGTGAGCACCTAGCCTCTACGTCAGAAAGACCTTCCCTGTGTAAGAAAGAGAACGGAGCACACATGGTTCCTCACCGAAGTCTCCCGTGTGTTGCAGAGGCTTGCAAAGGGAACAAAGAACAGTAACAATGCGACATACAAAGCGTAAGGGGCGGGCGACTGAGGTAGGAATCTTGAGAAGCTACTCTAGTAAATAAAAACCGATGCAGAAATCGGATATGCTGGCTTACTTGTAGGCGCCTAACTGGCATAACATACACTTGCTCTCAGGCTCAGATCACATACACATCACAAAGAGTAGCTTAACATGTGGTCGTTATGGAGCGTTCGAAGAACAAGAGGACTCACCGAAGCACAATAATGATGGTCCTATCAATCAATCAGTCAGTCAATCAATCAATCAATCAATCAATCAATCAAATCAACCAATCAGTCAATCAATCAGCCAATCAGTCAATTAATCAATTAATCAATCAATCAATCAATCAATCAGTCAATCAATCAATCAATCAATCAGTCAATAAATCAATCAAACTTAGAATTGGTCTATGTGGCGTAGAGGCTAGGTGGCTCGCCTCTAGTGCCAAATGTACCAGGTTCGCTTCCTCGTGAAGCTATCTGGATATTTTTTCCCAAAAATCCCTGATCTCAATGTAGGTGAGATTTAGTTCCTAGTTCTATCGGAGACGGACGATAAAACGTTGCTCTCGTGTTCGATTTGAGCGCGCAAAAGAACCCTTGGCAGTTCAAAATCGAGAAGAGCAGGCTGGACAGCAGCTGTCCGGGTCAAATTCATTAGAAGAAAATATAAAAAAATTAATACAAGAATATCTGCTAAATTACATCGGGAACCCTAGTCGGTGCTACGGAGTTAGTGCACTGCAGGTGAGATCTTCACGTGTAAGAAAGAGATCGGAGCACACATGGTTACTCACCAAATTGTAATGATGATGATCCTATCAATCAAATAATCAATCAAATTTAGAATTGGTTCGTTAAGTGAAAAGTTCGATAAATGCAAATTTATGGAAATGGGTGCCTGGATGTAGATGTTAAAGTTATGGAAAATGTTTGCTGCCAGACAGGGAGTAGATAAACTGTCTTAAGTAAGAACCATTCACGGGGGTCTGACGTCAAGTCTGGTCTTTTAAGATGACCACGAGATGGAAGGTTGAATGAAAGAGATTGAGGTGACTGGAGCAAGTCAAACATTGATTGAATGATTGCGTGAATTGGTTTAATCATTAGATTGGTTGATATAATGTTGGAAGGAAGGAATGGGGGCAGAGAGAGAGAGAGCGAGAGAGAGAGGGAAGGAAGGAAGGAATGAATCGTTGGAGAAGGAATGCTTATCCTTTCTTTTGTTATTGATGTTTCTTTCTGTTTCGCTTCTTCTGTTTCGTTTTGGTTTTGTTTTTTTCTCTACATTGATTTCGTTAGTCATCAAATTCTTCTTCATCTTCAGTGTCGTCATAGTTGTTATTATAAGCATCACCATTGTCATCATCACCGCTATCATCATCGCCATCATCATCATCATCATCATCATCGTCGTCATCATGATTATCATCGTCATCGTCGTCGTCGTCATCATCATCATCATCATTATCATCATCATCACCACCACCACCCCCACCACCATCATCACCACCACCACCACCACCACCCCCACCCCGACCACCACCATCATCACCATCACCACCACCCCCACCACCACCATCATCACCATCACCACCACCACCACCCCCACCACCACCATCATCACCATCACCACCACCACCACCCCCACCACCACCATCACCATCATCATCAACATCATCAGATTTTTCCAGAGATTCCTAATTTAAATGTAGGTGAAATCGAGTTCCTAGTCATAATGATGACGGACGCTAAAAGGAAGATCCTGTATTCAAATTAAACATGCAAAAAAAACTTTGCAGCAAAAAATTGTTGAGAGTGAGCTATTAAAGCCCTTGTTCTAGCAAAAATTGCTAAAAATTATTTTTTCACCATCTTAAAAATATCATCGGAGATCCTCGCCGGTGCTACAAAGCTCATACACTGCCGCTAAGATTTTTCTATGCGAGAAAGAGATCGGATCACATATGATTATGTGTTCACAATCTGTTATTTAAATCACAATTAATGCTGCTCAAATACATGGTAATCAAGATAAAAGCGGCCCGAGTGACAAATCAAAAGTTGCCAGTTACTTATTGCGGTTGTGTCTATTTACTATTTAAACCGGTTCTGACTAGCTTGTCCTACGTCACATTTGTTTATCGCCCCTTCCCGTACTACAATTACACACCGTCACACAACCTTGACCTATCCTACGTCATAACTGAACCTTCTCATTTTCATAAATATATGCCAGATTAGCACCATTGATAGGAATTATATATGAATGTTTGTTATATGTGTATCTCTCTCTCTCTCTCTTTAGCCTGTTACGCCCTTGGCGTTTAGGGCAACAACAAACGTACACCATTCTTCCCTGTTCATCGCCTTCCTCTGTATTGTGTTCCAACTATGATTCATTTCCTTCAGCTCTTGCTCTATCGTTCTCCTCCAGGTCGTCTTGGGTCTTCCATGCTTTCGCTTACCCTCTGGAGTCCATCTCAGTGCAGTTTTCGTATCGGAGCCAGTCTCCATGCGCATCACATGTCCTATCCATCTCCAGCGTCGTCTTCGGATGATAGTGCCCATATTCTCTTATATGTGTATACATGTGTGTATGTATGATATTGTCTCGTCTCAAATATATACAAGCACAATAAGCTTATAGCATGTGTTTGTGCAGACACTGTTCGATCGAACCTTACCTGATTGTCCTGTGTCTAGTTGTAACGTAGCGTATGAGAAAGACACTCGCATGTGAGTCATTTTTTTAGAATGGCTCATTGGTTGTGTTCGTAAAAACGCTCGTATTGCTAGGCTAGGCGATTGGTGTCGTAAGGACTAGGGTAAGTGGTTCAAGTCCCGTGTTTGTCTATTTGTTTTTCGGAAGCTCTTAATACCTGTACCCTGTTTATTTGCTGATCACCATTGATAGGCTACTTTTATCTTGAACACCATGTAGTACACACAAAAAAGTAATTCAAATCCCAGCTAATAGTTAATCAAGTAAATACTTGATAAAATACTCTAAATTACTCTAAAATACTCTAAATTACTCTAAAATACTCTAAATTACTCTAAAATACTCTACAATACTCTAAATTACTATAAAATACTCGAAATTACTTTAAAATACTCTAAATTACTCTAAAATACTCTAAATTACTCTAAAATACTATAAATTACTCTAAAATACTCTAAATTACTCTAAAATACTCCAAATTTCTCTAAAATACGAAAAGCACAATTCGTTTTCTCACTTAATTTAACCCCCGTAAAATTAGTTAATTTTATTAGTTAAAACAGTTTTGTTAGCATCAAATGTTCGAAGAACATTGATTGTCCATTTCGTATTCTGTTGAATAGGTTGATTGATTGAATGATTGATTGATTGATAGGACCATCATCACTGCACTTCGGTGAGTAACCATATGTGCTCCGATCTTTCTTACACAGAAAGATCTCAGCTGCAGTGCACGAACTCCGTAGCACCGGCGATGGTCCCGTTGCAATTTTGTAGATAGAGAACATATATTTGTAGGAAATTTTATTTAAAATTTTTTCTAACAAATTTTTACCGGGCAGATGCTTTCCAGCCTGCTCGTCTCGATTTTGGACTGCCAGGGGTTCTTTTACATGCTCAAATTAAACGTTTTATCGTCCGTCTCCGATAGGACTAGGAACTCGATCTCACCTACAGTGAGATCACGGATCTATGGAAACGTATTCAGATTTTACCATGAGGGAGTGAACCTGGCAAATTTGACACGAGAAACGAGCACTCAGCCTCTACGCCACAGAGGCTCATGAATAGGTTTCAATATGTGCGAA